>PVJS01051106.1:0-14087 GCA_004027185.1 Glis glis | reverse complement strand
CACAGCTCCTCTTTTCCCTTCCACTGTATGTGCAATATTTCCTAATTACAACTTTCTGCTCGGAGTAACCCTCAACCACATTTGTATTTGACACCCCATTACAATTTCTTTGCTCAGCAGAACTTCAGGTCTTGACCCTGATAGACTGTATTCTCTTGTCCTTAGATCCTGATAATCAACTATTTGCTTACAGTACTGACACCTGACTAAAGGGCTCTGCCATACCACATAGGTAGGGTCAGGGCTCATCTCAAGTCAAAATCTCCAAAGATAGAGTTGCAGACCAAGATTACTACTTCATAAAAATACCAGCTCTAAAAAATGCTTCCCGGATGGCCTTGACCCAAGAGTGATTTGTTGGAATAATCAATAGTAAGAAGTACCTCCTCCTATTATATCAGAGGCTATCTACTTGGTATTTGTCTTCCTTATTCAGACTTCTCACCATATTAATTTCAAGGAGGAGGAAGGCAAGGTCTAGTTACTGAGTAGTGGGTGAGTTCATTTTTCAACAAGCAGAATATGAGAGAGACCTCTCTAAAAAGTTTTGGGATAGTACTGCAAGGATACGCTAGTACGTAAATTTTTAGCATTGTCCCAGTCCGCAAAATGACTTGAAGAGATACTTTTAGGATATTAATGGAGTAGATTTTGCTGTTGTTGATCAATCAGGGGTGTTTTTGAGCTGACAGGATACAAGGGGGAGCTACAGAATTTCCCTTTCCAAGGTAAAGAGGGCAGCAACTCTTCAATGCATCTTCAACTTATTTAAGGATAAACGCCAACACAGGCATAGTAAGAGATATGAGGGAATTTTACGTAGCCACTATTTGGAAAATGAACTTGAAAATGAATTATATGCTACAAGTCCTGGAACAAAAAGCCCTCAGAGTGCCTTCAAAATACTAATCTGGCCAGATGCGGTGGTGCATGTCTGTAATGAGGCTGAGACAGGAGGATCACAGGTTTGAGGCCAGCCTCAGCAACTCAGTGAGACCCTCAGCAACTTAGCAAGACCCTGTTTCAAAAAATAAAAAGGGGGTGGGGGTATAGCTCAGAGGTAGAATGCTCCTGAGTTCAATCCCCAGTACAAAAAAAAAAAAAAACAAAACAAAACCCTGAGCCTGATGTGGTGGCCCACGCCTATAATCCTAGTACTTGGGAGGCTGAGACAGAAGGATTGCAGGTTCAAGGACAGCTTCAGCAATATAGAGAGACCCTCAGTAACCTAACAAGACTCTGTTTCAAAATAAAAAGGGCTGGGAATATAACTTGGAGGTAGACTGACTGTCCCTGGGTTCAACCCCCAGTACCATACATACACACAAAAAAATTTGGATTATCTAAAGAATCAGTCCACTGAGCAGGAAAAATGGAAAGTTTCCTTAATTTGTTATTTATTTATTTTTGTGGTACTGGGGATTGAACCTGGGGCATTCTACCTCTGAGCTACACCCCCAGCCTATTTATTTTTTATTTTGGAACAGGATCTCACTAAGTTGCAGAAGACCTCATGAGGTTGCAGAGGCTGGCCGTGAACTTGAGATCCTCCTGTCTCTGCCTCCCAAGTACTTGGATTACAGGCTTGTGCCACCATGCCAGGCTTGTTCATTGTTTCTTAAAAGTTGGATTCCCAAAACTTAAATCATACCCCATAACCCCTAAAAATGATTCTCATTCATCTCCCTATGTAAATGGAACTTCATTCTGGACAACAGATCTTTTCCCTCTTCCCTGCCATTAAAAATTGTGTGTGAGTGTGCGCGCGCGCGTGTGTGTGTGTGTGTGTGTTTGTGTGTGAGAGAGAGAGAGAGAGAGAGAGAGAGAGAGAGAGAGATGGAGAGGGAGTGGAAGAGAGAGGAAGGGTGAAGGGAGAATGGTTCAGGGGGAGGAGAGAGAGGGAAAGATCCAAAATCTATAAACTTATACCCAATGATTAGGGCCTAGCACAAATGTTATCTCTATGAATGTGTCCACCATTCTCCCAACCTAAGAGCATGTCAATTCCCTCATTTTTTGCCTTACCACCGTGAACATTAAAATGCCTAAGTATCTAGAGAGTATCAAAGCTCATGTATTCCCCCAGTACATAGGTGCTGAGAACCAAAACCATCTCCCCAAAATGGTTTGTCTTCATTAGTGTGAGTCTACTATTTCACTATATTAATCAATGACTACTATTCTAAGAGACTCACCTAGGAAGACACAAGTTGAAAATGCTCCAACAACTCTTCAATAGAAAATGCAATGGACTGAATGCTCATGTCCACTGCCCCCACCCAAATTTGTATGTTGATGTCATTATGAGGTGTCGCCTTTGAGAGGTGATTAAGTCATAATGGCAGAGCCCTCATAATTGGGATAAATGCCCTTATTCAAGAGACCCCAGAGAGCTAGCTAGTTCTTTCCACTATGTGAACACACAATAAGAGTGTGTTCACTCTTAATCAAGAGTGTGTTCTCTATTAATCAAGGAGTGAGCTCTTACCAGACACCAAATTTGCTAAGCATTTTGACCTTGGGCTTCCCAACCTCCAGAACTGTGATAAATACATTTCTATTGTATATAAGCCATCCAAGTCATGGTATTTTGTTATAATAGACTGAGTAGACTATGGCAGAAATCAGTGACTTTGTACTCTAAGACATTTTTTAGTAACTTGCTTCCAAATATGTTTTGCTAGGCTCACCAATTCTAAACCATTACATCATGATATTTTTTTTTGCGTGACTGGGGATGGAACCCAAGGGAATTCTACCTCCGAGCTACACCCCCAGCCCTATTTTTTATTCTTTATTTTGAAACAGGGTCTCACTAAGTTGCAGAGGACCTCATTAAGTAGCTGAGGCTGGCTGTGAACCCGGATCCTCCAGTCTCAGCCTCCCAAGTACTGGGATTACAAGCATGAGCCACCATGCCCGGCTACATCATGATTTTTACCCAATCCTAATCAAGTCCTCAATCCTAATAAGACAGACTTCAAAGTTTCAATATTCGGGCCTTGTGCTTCCCCTCCTAAAACACCATCAGACTTGTTTAAGGTATAGGTCATCCTGTTAATGGTTTGGATTTAGAATGTCCCCTTACCCCTAATGGAAACAAGGTAGCAATGTTAGAAACAGGGCTTGTTTGCTAAGGAGGGGCCCCCTTGGGTGTGGCCTTGCGGATTATATTAGGGCTCTCCTTCCCCTGCTTTCTCTGCTTCTGATCTCCAAGATGTGGGAGTAGAGCCTAGCACTCTCCCTCTCTCCACTTCCGGCTGCCATACATGAACTCAGCGGATCCAGCCTGACATGGGATGAACCTATAAAATCTCCAAAAACTGTGAGCAAATAAATCTTTCTTCCTCTAAGGTATGTGGTCAATCATTTTGGATTATAGCAGTGAGATTACATGAGACACTCTCTTAAGGTGGTAAGCAATAAACTTAGCTTTATCTTGGCAATAGGTTATTCTGGTGGTATTTTGAGGAGTCAGTATTTAACATTTCCATTCCAATAAATGTTAAATCAATTAATTCAAGGGCTAAAATATGGGATTAGTTTGGATTTGGCATACATAGTGTAACTGTAAAGCCAGGTTCTTATTTTGGGGTTTGACTGAAGCTACTGAAAAATAACTGGATTTGACTGTTGTTGTAACCCTATTTTCATAATTATTGGTTTATAGTTTTTAATTTTTCATGATTTTTATTGGACACAGGACAGTACATATGACAGAAGCCAAATACCCTATAGCAGGTGCTAATTTATACTAAACACCACAGGGGAACAGTTGCTTTCTTTTCTTTGGAGTCTATTTGTTTCTGTTATACCTTTGTAATTTGGAGAACCACATATGCTTACTTCTCTGAGGAGCTGCTCAGTAAGTATGCAGGCTTCTTCTGTTCCTCATTTCCAAATGAGAAAAATAAGCCTATCAATAAATGACTTGTTCAAGGGCAATACCCTTTCATTATTTTTTTTGTGGTACTGGGGATTGAACCCAGGGGCATTCTACCTCCAAGCTACACCCCCATCCCTATTTTTTATTCTTTATTTTGAAACAGGCTCTCACTTAAGTTGCGGAGGGCCTCACTAAGTAGCTGAGGCTGGCCGCGAACCCAGATTCTCCAGTCTCAGCCTCCCAAGTACTGGGATTACAAGCGTGCCCCACCACGCCTGGCTCCCTTTCATTCATTCAACATCAGTACACATACACATCCTCATAGCTAGGGAGGGCCTGAACTCAGTTCTTCACTGATTTCCTGTGCAGTATTTTTCCAAGGCACAAATTGAAGTTTTCCACTTTGTCTTCTGGATATGTGAAAATGAAGTACATCTCTAGGAGGAACTATCTTTTCTACTTATAGATGCTTCTGCTGGCCAGTTACTTTCCTGTTTAGGGCTTGAAAAACATGGACAAAGACATGCACAGGGAATGTATGGACCAAGGGAATGAGTTGTAGGTAAAATCTAATTTCCTTGATATGAAAAATGAGACCAATACTCAAGAATATTGAACATGTTCTAACAAATATTTGGTTTTCAGTATTAAGGTTATTTTATTACACAAAAAGAATTAGGAATGAAGGCCATGTTCACTCCTCTGAGATACTTTTACTTTGAGTTACAGTCACCAGGTAATTCATGATATTTAATAGAGGCAGCACAGCAAGCCAACATAATTTATGTTAGAAAATCAAGAATAGCAGTGACAAACTAGACTATACACTCATATAATTCTAGATAAATAACAAAACAATCATCTTAATATTTTACATTTACTATTTGTGAAGTAGTCCAGTTAAATAAATGCTGACAAAAAAAGAAAGAAAAAGAAACCTAAGCGTATTAATGTCTTCTAATATTCCCTACTTTCCTTTTCCTTTGTGTGTGTGGGGGGCACTGAGAATTGAACACATGGGAGTTCTACCTCTGAGCTACACTCCCAACCCTATCTTATTTTGAAACAGTCTTAGAGTCTTGCTAAGTTACTGCACACTGGTGTTAAACCTGCAATCCTTCTGCCTCAGCTTCCCAAGTACTGGGATTGCAGGCGTGCACCACCCTACCTGGCTATTTCCTACTTTTCTAACTAATGTCTTTTATTCTCACCTCCCAACACCCAAGTCTATTTGCAAACAGTTTAAAACAGGTGTTTCCATTTATACCTTGATATTACATAGAATCTTGGTGATAACAGTTTTCCTCCTATGTTACTCTTACGCGCATCTTGCTTCTGTACTTTTCTCTCCCAATCTAGTCCTTCTCCACGTTGAGGATTTAAAAAGCTTTTTAAAGGGTATGCAACATTTTGTGCTTGTAGCTATTCCTTATTCACTCATTTATTAAAGAATGTGATTTTAACATGTATTCTCCTAAAGGGGCAAATGTCTTTTAGCCATCACAGAAACTAAAGCACAGAATGAAAGCTAAAAGATATTTCAATTTTTACCCACTTTCAACTGACTTATTTATTATCAGTTAGGTCTTTGCTTTACTATAATTTTTTTTTTTTTGCGGTTTTGGGGATTGAACCCAGGGGCATTCTACCTCTGAGCTACACCCCCAGCCCTATTTTTATTCTTTATTTTTTGAAACAGGGTCTCACTAAGTTGCAGAGGGCCTCACTAAATAGCTGAGGCTGGCCATGAACCTGCAATCCTTCGGTCTCAGCCTCCCAAGTACTGGGATTACAAGCGTGCGCCACCAAGCCCGGCTATACTGTAATATTAAGCAGTTCAGTGAGTGGAAATATCACCAGTTGCCCATGTCAATACTTTCAGCCAGTCATACGCACTATAGCACAGATGACCAACAATCTCCAGGATTTCTTGAAAATGAGGACCAATAATATTAAGAAGCACAGAAATGTATAAAAAGCCATACTATCTACTTAAAAATATTGGTCTGAAGCCGGGCGTGGTGGCGCACGCTAGTAATCCCAGTACTTTGGGAGGCGGAGACCGGAGGATTCGGGTTCGCGGCCAGCCTCAGCTTTTCTCTCTCTCTCTCTCTCTCTGTCTCTCCGTCTCTCTTTCTTTCTCTCTCTCTACCTAGTGAGGCCCTCTGCAACTTCGTGAGACCCGGTTTCAAAATAAAGTATAAAAATAGGGCCGGGGGTGTAGCGCGGAGGTAGAACGCCCCTGGGTTCAATTCCCGGTACTGCAAAAAAAAAAAAAAATTGGTCTGAACCTCAGACGACCAAATCCTGGTCTCTAGGTTCTAGCAAACTCAGAGGACTGGAAACTAAACGCTGATCCTATTTCATCTGCTATAGCACTGTGTAGTAGAATTTTCTTCGGTGATGGAAATGTACTGTATCTGTACTACTAATATGGTAGCCACAAGCTGTATGTGGCTATTGAAAAACTGAATGTGTAAGCTGGGCGTGGTGGCGCACGCTTGTAATCCCAGTACTTTGGGAGGCGGAGACCGGAGGATCCGGGTTCTCGGCCAGCCTCAGTGTGTGCGCGCATGCGCGCGTGCGTAGCTCTCTCTCTTTCCTCTCTCTCCTGTCTCTCTCTCTCTCTCTCTCTCTCTCTCTATCTATCTAGTGAGGCCCTCCGCAAATTCGTGAGACCCGGTTTCAAAATAAAGCATAAAAAAATAGGGCCGGGGGCGTAGCGCGGAGGTAGAACGCCCCTGCGTTCAATCCCCGGAACCGCAAAAAAAAAGAAAACCTGAATGTGAAACATGAACTCAAGGATCAGACTTTTTAATTAATTTAATTTTTATTTAAATAGCCCTAAGTGGATATGAGCTACCATACGGGACAATATAAAATAAATATATTTGATCAATAAAATAAGATGACTGTAGGTACAACTTAATATGTTGCCAGTTCTGGAAAATCTATTATAATATCTACTTCCATGTGGTACATACTGTAGGTTTGCTGATCCAACATCTAAATTTCCCTTTCCAATCCCCCTTCTAGGATATGGAGGACATGTGACAGCTGTCAAAAGAGAGTAGCAGGAGTTTACTGAATTTGTTTACCTGATAAAGGACAGACATTCCTGGAATGACCCATTTTGCAATTTAACACTCACTATTTCCCTTTTTGCCAGCTGAATACATATATAACAGCTGGAATAAGGAAACAAAGTACCATGAAACAACAAGTATAAAGAGGACAGCCAGGCTGGGCACAGTGGCATATGCCTGTAATTCCATATTTGGGAGGCTGAGACATCATCACAGGTTTGAGGCTAGTCTGGGCAACTTGGTGTAGACCCTGTCTCAAAAGTAAAATAAATAAAAAGGGGCAGGGTTGTTCAGTGGTAGAGCACCCCAGGGTTCAATTCTCAGTACCTCAAGAGAGAGAGAGAGAGAGGACAGCCAGAATAAAGAAGCCTTTCTAGGCTTATCAGACAAGTATGAAAAACAACCAGAATTGAAAAGTGAAAGAAACTGAAGATCTAAGAAGATGGAAAGCTCTCCCCTGCTTTTGGATAGGCAGAATAAATATTATCAAAATGGCCATTCTACCAAAAGTGATCTATAGAGTCAATGCAATCCCTATCAAAATACCAATGTCATTTTTCACAGACCTAGAAAAATCAGTCATAAATTTCATATGGAGAAACAAAGAACCAGAATAGCCAAAGCAATTCTCAGCAATAAGAACCAGGCAGGAGGCATCACAATTCCTGACTTCAAATTATACTACAGAGCTATAGTAATAAATAAATGGTTTTGGCACAAAAACAATTGATTTTTGACAAAAGTTTCAGGCACATACGTTGGAGAAAAGACAGCCTTTTCAACCAATGGTGTTGGGAAAACTGGTTATCTATTTGTAGAAAAATTAAATTAAATCCCTACCTCTCACCCTGCACAAGAGTCAACTTGAGATGGATCAAAGACCTGGAAATTAAACCAGAGAATTTGAAATTACTAGAGGAGGGCATAGGTCCAACACTCCAGCATATAGGCACAGGTAGAAACTTCCTCAATAAGACCCCCAAAGCTCAGGGAATTAAAACAAGAATTAATAAATAGGATAATATTAAATAAAAAGTTTCTGCTCATCAAAGGAAACCATCAAGAGTCCAAAGAGAGAGCCTACGGAATGGGAGATCTTTGCCAGTTATTCCTCTGATAGAAGACTAATATCTAGAATATATAAAGTACTAAAAAGACTTAACATTAAAAAAAAATCAAGAAATGGGCAATTGAACTAAATAGACACTTCACAAAAGAAGAACTACAAATGGCCAATAAATACATGAAAAATATTCAACATCATTAGCAAATCAAAACTACTCTGAGATTCCATCTAACCCCAATCAGAATGGCAATCATCAAGAAGTCAAACAACAATAAATGCTCGTGAGGATGTGGGGAAATAGAAACTCTTCTACATTGTTGGCAGGATTGCAAATTAGTAGAGCCGCTATGGAGATCAATGTAGAGATTCCTCAGAAAATTGGGAATGGATCTACCATATGATCCAGCTATACCACTCCTGGGTATCTTTCCAAAGGGACTGAAATCAGAATATTATACTAGTGCATGCATATCCATGTTCATAGCAGCACAATTCAAATAGCCAAATTATGGAACCAACTTAGGTGCCCATCAACAGATGGATGGATTACAAAATTATGGGATATACACACAATGGAATTCTATTCAGCAATGAAGAAGAACCAAATTATGTCATTTGCAGGAAAATGGATGACCTGTAGAATATTATGTTAAGTGAGATTAACCAGTCACAGAAAGTGAAGGGTCATATGTTTTCTTGCATATGTGGAAGCTAGGGAGTAATCAGGATACCAGAAGACTTCAGATAATGGAGAAACTCCAGTGGAGCTAGGAAGGTGGTCTAGGGTAAGGAAGGGGGAGGGACAATCGATGAAGGAATCACTTCCATTACCATTATGGACATACATGAGAATATCAATGTCAATCTCAATATCTTGTATGGGGTAGGGAAGAGTGGGGAGAGAGCCAGGAGAAAGCCCACCAAGTGTATGTATGTCCTTATCACTATGAACTACATTATGATGTGAGACTATAATGCACCAATAAAAGTATAAAAATAAAAAAGATAAACTTTTCTATAAAAAATTGTCTCTCTAATCCTAAAATATGATCCTGTGGAACACCATCTCTGTTTCTTAAATCCAGATATAAAGAAGTATATTCTTTGAGAGTCTTTCATGAATGCTCCAATGAGGCACAATGAATAGCAATGTATGCTGAAGTTATTATTTTCCTCAGTCTATTCTAAGTGTGAAAAACATGCTATCATCTGTCACTTCCAAAATTACAATCTGAGCATGTTTCCACAGGTTGTAAATTGAGGAATGGCATGGGAAACTTTTGACCTAATAAGAATAGCTTATGTGAACAATGAATGAGAAAGAAGATATAGAAAAGAGTCATTTAAAGAAGCAGTGCCTTCTAACTCCAAATTCCAGGGTCAAGCTCTAAGATGAGAAGCCTCACACTTATCTCATACTCTTGCTTTGGGCATCTCAAGATAGTTTAAAGCTTGGGGGCTGGGCATGTAGCTCAGTGGCAGAGCTTTTGCCTAGCAAGTGTGAGGCCCTGGGTTCAATCCCAAGTGCTGCAAAAAACAAAAAAACCCAAACCAACCAAACAAACAAACAAACAAAACTTAGCTTGGAAAAGTTTTTGTTTTTGTTTTTTTTTCATTTAGTTAAATGTACCAACTGACAATAGGAACTCTGTTAAGGCAGAAAGATTTGGTCAATTATCAGGCAGGATAAGCCCACCATCTGGAAACATTTCATTGAGCACAAAATGTAACATTACTGCAGGAAAATCCTCAACAATTTGTGTGACACAGGGGATGTAATATATTTCAAGGAGTAAAGATATTTGGAGAGCTTAAATTAAATGATTTGTTGTTATATATGAATGTGAAAACTAATTGGATTATCAAGGTAGTATTTGGGGCGCATTCTGCCAATGGATGAGTTAATTAGCAATTTATATGAATAGAGGGTTTACCATATTTTTTTTTGTACTGGGGATTGAACCCAGGGGCATTCTACCACTGAGCTACACCCCTCTCCTGTATTTTTTATTTTGAAACAGGGCCTCACTAAGTTGCTGAGGCTGGCCGCAAACCTGCAATTCTCCCGTCTCATCTCCCCAAGTACTGGGATTACAAGCATGAGCCACCATGTTCAGTTTACCATAGATTTTTAAATTTCTAATTTTTTGATAGGGAGACTTACAAAAGCAATTTCCCTTTTTCCATTTGTTACTTGATATGTTTTTAATGACTCATTTAATACATAATCTTGTTCTATTTTTTTTTTTGGTGGTACAGGGGATTAAACCCAGGGGCATTCTACCTCCGAGCTACACCCATAGCCCTATTTTTTTATTCTTTATTTTGAAACAGGGTCTCACTAAGTTGCAGAGGGCCTCACTAAATAGCTGAGGCTGGCCGTGAACCCGGGTCCTCTGGTCTCAGCCTCCCAAGTACTGGGATTACAAGCGTGTGCAACCACGCCCGGTCTGTTCTATTTTTATTTACCCAGATTCCAAAGAAAATGGTATAAAACTCAACTATGGTACACGTTCACCAAAATTAATTCAATGCAAAGCCCAGGTCTGGCACCAAGAAAAAGGTAACTTTCATGATATTTTGACAAAAAGGGAAATCTAGTGCTTTGTGTTATATAATGAAACCCCAAGGGAAGAAAATGGTGTGTTTTCATGATAAATAAAGGAGGAAAACAGCCAGGTGTAGTGGTGCAGGCTTATAATCTCAGTCCTTGGGAGGCTGAGACAGGAGGATCACAGGTTCGAGGCCAGCCTCAGCAATTTATCAAGACTGTTTCAAAATAAAACGGGTTGGGGTTATTATCCTGGAAGTAGAATGCCCCTGGATTCAATCCTTGGTGCCGCAAAAATAAATAAATATAAATTAAGGAGGAAGGATGGGGGTGTTACTTATCAGAAAACAAATCTAAAGATTAGAAAAAAATGACTTGTCTCCTATCACCATAGTTGGAATCATAATTTTATAAGTGAGAAGCTTAAAAGGAACATCAAGAATTGACCTGGGAAACATTTAGGAAATAGCAGAGGTGGGGAGTTCACTATGGCCTAAAAAAGAGCGACAAGTGAAACATGAATTTCACAATCTCAGGAATGTGTTCTGAGGACATAAAGCAAAAATTCGAAGAGACACATGTAAAGGGAAATATAAATATTATAGAGAATTGGTCCTGGAAAACTAGTATCTACCTAATTAAATATCCAAGGAGATAGAAGAAAACAGAGGAAACCATAGGCCCATGGTTTTGAACCTAGTATTCTATACCAAGTATTAAATAAATGTGAGGTCTATTTACACAGCAGAAGACAACAGATAATCTCCTAAGAAAAAAATTAAATACTGACAATTAAGACAGTATATGTAGACCGCGAAATAGCCAGATGAACTAAAAACATATGAATAGGGTGGAGGTACAGAATTATGAGAGAAGAGGCCATTGATCTTCATCAAAAACCCATCTGCATATTTTAAAGCATTTCCTTTTATTGCCTCAAAATATTTTAATTTAAATAAATTGCATTAGCCAGGCAAGATGGCGCACGCATATAATCGCAGTACTTGGGAGGCTGAGACGGGAGGACCACAGGTTTGAGATCAGCCTCAACAACTCAGGGAGACTCTCGGCAGGGAGTCCCTGTTTCAAAACAAAAAATAAAAAATGGTCTGTGGCTGTAGCTCAGAGGTAGAATGCCCCCGAGTTCAATCCCCAGTACCCCTCACACACACACATAGATAAAGATTACCCTGGCACTTTCTTAAGAGTCTTTAGGAAGTCGTCTTTCCAGCACTCTTGGCATGCCAAGTCTTTGTTGCTCTAATAAAATTCTTCCCCCTCTATCATTTAATTACTCTAATTTTCCAGTTGATCTTTTGTGTTTAATGTGACTTATATAAATTTTTCATATGAATGATAGAACGTTGATTGTCTTATTTATCTTTCAGACATATTAAAGCCAGCTAATTTTCTCTTCTCAGAGAATTGTGAGTGTTTGGGTGGTATTTATTATTGGCTGACATATTTAAGCTCCAGGGTCACTGTAAAGATATTTTCAATTTAATAGCTTTAAAATGTCATTATTGAATGCTTATGCATTTCTACTTAAGAGAAAATCTTCCAGAATTAATGAAGTTATTTAGATATCCTGATATAAGCTTGAGGCCTGAGTTATACAATCCTTGACTATAAAATTAAATCACTTAAGATAAAAATGAAAACAAATACAAACCCCATTATGAGCAAATGAGTATCTGAAGGCTGAATAAATACGGACACAAGCAGCCTAGAGACAATTCTACTAAACAATTCTGAAATGTTTTCCATAGTCTGTAATAATAAACTATTCATTTATTTGTTTTTTGTTTATTTATGGTACTGGAGGGTGAACCCAGGGACATACTACCTCTGAGCTCCACTCCCATCCCTATTTTATGTTTTTGATTTTGAGGAAGGGTCTCACTAAATTACTGAAGCTGTCTTCAAACCTGTGATTTTTCTGTTTCAGTCTTGCAAGTAATGGGATAATAGGAGTGTGAAGTCATGCCAAGCTAATACTTTAATTTGATTTACATGAAAGTATTTTTGTGAAGCTCCATTCATAGCTTCCTCACAACAGGATAAGAGTAACCACCACCTCTTGCAGTTCAGTAACAGTAAACTGACTCAATAAATACTTGGTTGAAAAGTATCCATTTTTTAGGAAAAGTTTAAATGCAACCTAACAATAAAGTAAAACAACAATGCAGTAGCCCAAAACATGATAATTATTATTCTAATACCAAATGCCATCTAGTACCCTTGCATCAACGAGACAGTTTATTTTCCTGTGCCTGGTGTTCAAAATATCTAATAGAATCCTTTGTTTCTTTTGCATGGTTCTGGTCACTGTCATATCTTATTAGAAGTTTGTTCTGTGCATCCCCACCATTGCCTAGAACAAGACTAAGTAAATAAAGCAATATAAGGGACTTTAGAGATCAGGCCATTAGAACACTCCAATTTTAGCCAGGCATGGTGGTGTGCGTTTATAGTCCCAGCATGTGGGAGGCTGAAGTAGGAGAATCATTTGAGCCCAAGACTTCAGGACCGGCCTGGGCAATACAGAGTGACTCTTTCTTTTTCCCTTCCTTTCTTTCTTTCTCCCTCCCTCCCTCCCTTCCTTTCTTTCTGTACTAGGGATTAAACCTAGAGGCACTCTACCTCTGAACTACACACCCAGCCCTTTTTACTTTTTATTTTGAAACATGGTCTCACTAAGTTGCTCTGGGTCTTGCTAAGTTGCTGAGGCTAGCCTCAAACCTGCATTCCTCCTGTCTCAGCCTCCCCAAACCGGATTACAAGTGTGCACCATCACACGTGGTGTGACTACATCTTAAAAATCAGAAATAAAAACACTGTAATTTTTTATTATAGGAAATTTAGACCTGGACAGGTAAAGAGATGTCCCCAATGTTGCTTTGTAGATTACTAAAGAACTGGCATCAGATATGTGTCCTGCATCCAGCAGTGGGCCCAGGGTACATGGTAGACAGTCAGATGTCTTGTGACCAAATAAAAAAAAAAACAAATGTTTAGGTATCATTGGAAGAAATTCTTAGCCTGGGTAATATATTTGATTCCTGATATGGTCCTTGAATCCCTTTAAAATTACAAATGTCTATGTGTATTTGCAGAGGCCTAATTTTCCAAGATGATGTACAGTATCAACAGGTTATCGAATTTTTCTGTGACCAAAAAGAGAAGAAGTTAAGAACCACTGCTTTAGAACAAATAAAATGCAGCCCTAAAAATAGAACCTTGGTATAGTCTGCCATATGGTTGGTCAACCAGTTATGTGTGTGTATGAATGCAATGCAAACAAACATGCATTGAATGGGAAAGAGCACTCCCCAAAAATATGCACACTATCACAGCTCCTTAACTTCCCACTTAACCATCTCAAACATTCACCTATATAGAACCTCCATGAAGTACATACATACTTTTGCCCTTTAATGCCATAAGGGTTGAGTGTAAGAGAGCATTTTGTTGTTGTTTTTTTTTTTTTTTTGCGGT
>PVJS01051105.1:0-14087 GCA_004027185.1 Glis glis | reverse complement strand
TACCAGGGATTGAACCCAGGGGCGTTCTACCTCCGGGCTACACCCCCAGCCCTATTTTTTTATTCTTTATTTTGAAACAGAGTCTCACTAAGTTGCAGAGGGCCTCACTAAGTAGCTGAGGCTGGCCTTGAACCCGGATCCTCTAGTCTCAGCCTCCCAAGTACTGGGATTACATACTGGGATTACAAGCGTGCGCCACCACGCCCGGCTCTAACCTTTCATTTTAGACATGCTCTTGTCTTGATTGAGTCATATATTTGCAACCCGCTTAGCTGATGCATTGATTACTGTGTATGGGGGAATTACCTATCATGGCAGGTGAGCTCTGGTTAGCTTGTATCTAGACTTAGCCCTGTTGAGTTGACTTTATTAAAGATTTTGTGTCAGCAGCTTGCTTATGTAATCATTAACTGACGTCTTACATCTCTCTATCATTGGTAGCTACTCTTCATGGTCTGATCTCAGTAGCCAAGTGAGTTAAAAATTTCAAAGAAACTAAATTACCAAATTATACCTCTTTAAGCAGTATACCTCATCCTGAGAGTTATTAGAGAGAATATTTCTGAAACAAATACCTGGCATGTTGAGCTCACGCGGAACAGTGTCTGTTGAACTCCTTTAAACTGGAGTTTCTGCTTCCAATCCTGGAAGGGCCATGGATATCTGCGGCTCTGTTCTGAATGTCCCTGTGAAGAGCCATGGCCTCCTTTCAGCAGTGTCAGGTAGGATCTCCAAGTGAGCCGGGTCCTTCTGACAACACATGTCCTCCCAAAGTGTGGCGAGCATAGCTGGCCATCCCTTCCTTAATCTAAACATTGTTCCTCTGCTCATAGAGCCTGACATTACCGTAGCCTTCTTAGCATTTTCCCTGGATCTCTGGGCAGCCTGGAGAGAGAGAGAATACTCACTCAAGCCCTAGTATCCAGTAGTTTACCCGCAGGGTGATTATGAGAGCCCTCCCCTGGAAGCTAGGAGAAGGAGCCAGTGTCAGAGCTGGTGTTTCCCATTCAAGTAGCCCCCATCCTCCTCCTCGCCCACTCCGCTCTGATCAGACCTGGAGACAGCATTCCCGTGTTTGACTTCTGTGTGCTGTGTTTCTCTTAATAGCAGAGGTGCCCATGTCTTTGTTCCTATCCCCCAGATAGCATGGCACTTCTACACATCTTCTCTTCTGCCTTTCACATCCACGATCCCAGTTCATTGTTTTCCCTGTGACCTGCAACAAATCCTTAGATTTGTTTTCTCCTTTTCTCGGCCTCTTCATATTTCTGATTCTTTGAGTTAAAGCCTTGCTCATATGTGCCATTATTTGACTGCAGTGTGTGTGTGTGTGTGTGTGTGTGTGTGTGTGTGTGTGTGTGTGTGTTACTGGGGATTGAACCCAGAGATGTTCTTCCTCCAAGCTACATCCCAAGTCTGTTTTAAAATTTTGTTTTGTTTTGTTTTGAAACAGGGTCTCAGTCAGTTGCTGAGGGCCTCGCTAAGTTGCTGAGCCCTCCCCAAGTTGCATCAGGATTACAGGTGTGCACCACCATGCCCAGCTTGACTACGTCTTTCCTACGCCTTAGCTTACATCTTGTATTTGTGCTGTCCAGTTTTGTGACCAAGTGCAAGCCTTACATTTATTTCTGTTAAATTGCATCCTTCATTTGGCCGCTTTTATCAGCTTGTCTACTCTGACTCCATTATTTGAAATTCTGTCTTCTACTTGGCTTCCGTCTACCTGTAAACATGCCTCACTTGCATTGGGATGCTTTATTTGGTTGTTCTTGTCACCAAAGGGCAGGCTGCAAAAGGGACTTGTCTTTGGCTGTCTTTAATGTAATCTTTAGTGCACGATTCAAATTGTGCCTGACCTTGACTAGTTCCTCCCTTCTAATTGCTACAACTTCTTATGCCTAAGGAGAGGGAATTCGGCACCTGTGAATAGCTTATGGTTTCCTTAATATCTCCTCTCTGTTACCAAAAATTGTTTAGTCATTATTTTATTTACTTTGAGAAGTCAGTTTGGTGACTGTTATCAAAATGATTGCAGACTAGCTGGTTAGAAAAACAAGCATGAAACCAGTTCTGTTGAAGTCTGGACTTCTTTTTATCTGTACCATTCTACCATTCTAAGTAGATTACTTCCTTTATCTTCTGTAGCCACTTGACCAAGGCTGGTCTACACCAGCCCTCCTGTCCTTAGTGATTACCAGCTCATCAATAAATCACACATGTTCTTTAGCATCCTTGGGCATGGTCATCTCCATGAGGCGTGTGGATCTAAATCCAGGTGTTCTCGTCTCCTGTGCCTGCAAGTCCCTTTGAAGGAAAGCCATCGGCCTCGTGACCAACTCTGCATGGGACTCTCGTATTTGGACTTTAGTGGTAGTATACTTGAGGAATGTCATTCCACAGAATAGATGTCTCCAAAGTGTCATGGTTTAGTTGATATTCCAGGTGATGTAGGTGGTTAACAGAAACCAGTTTTTATTTGTTTACTGGGAAAGATAGAATTGATTGGGATAGTCATTTAAAATATCAGGTAACAGTACAGATGGCATTGGGATGTGGCAAAACTACAAATAGTTTGGGAATGCCTTTAAGAAACTATTATGGACTATAAATTATTCTAGGGAAGAACTGTGTCTTGTCCTCCATTGTATTTCAGTTTTAATATATGGACTGACCAAGAATGAGCAAGCCATAAAAATTAGTCACATGAGTAGATCCACATGAGCCAAAATAATCGCACTCTTAGTATGGGACAACCTGAACACCAGTGTCCTTCATGTAGCTATTTCTCTTTTGTTGATTTAAATTTTCAGAGGTTCTGCTTGGCTGCGGCCCTTTGAGGGGTCCCAGTAGCAAACTTGCACGTCTGTGTCTGGGTCGTGTTGAGTCACGGTGTGTGTCGCATCGTTGGGCAAGCCCCTCGTCTTCAGATCAGTGCCCTATCTACAGGTGCTGAGAGCAGCTTTGTAGTAACAGCATCACGCACCCGCCTGGAAGACGGCCCGCTGAAGGTTTCAAGAAGGGCCCCTGAGAGCTCAGTAGCAGTCCAAAGGCCATATCCTTTGGGGGGGGGGCTTTATTCAGAGTCCTGTTGGCTGACATTTAAGGTGCAGCTTCTAGTAAGCTTAATCTTCTAGTTTTCATGTCAAAATGAAAATGACTGGAAATTGCCAACGTATAAAGGGTGGTTGGAAGCCAGGCGTGGCGGCACACACTTGTAACCCCAGTTACTTGGGAGGCTGAGACAGGAGGATCCCAGGCTCACAGCCAGCCTCAGCTACTTAGCGAGGCCCTCTGCAGCTTAGTAAGACCCTGTTTCAAATTAAAAACTAAAATCGCGCTGGGGGTGTAGCTCAGAGGTAGAATGCCTCTGGGTTCAATACCGGCACCACGCGCACACACACAAAAGGTGGTTGTAAGTTGTGACTAAAGTGATAACAGACAGCAAGGTTTGGAAGAGGGGACAGAGAGAGTGAAAACTTCCCATGGCACCATATTACCTGGCACTGCTACAAAGGATGTTGACAGTGTCTCCTTAGGAGGGGACAGGGTGAATACGTACATTAAAGCATGCTGCTCATGCTTCTAGAAATTCAAGATGTTCAGAATTCAGAAATTCAAGATGTTTTAGCACCAAAAAGGAAAAGTTTCAAGCCGGGCGTGGTGGCGCACGCTTGTAATCTCAGTACATGGGAGGCTGAGACAGGAGGATCCGGGTTTGGGGCCAGCCTCAGCTACTTAGTGAGGCCCTCCGCAACTTAGTGAGACCCTGTTTCAAAATAAAGAATAAAAAAATAGGGCTGGGGGTGTAGACCGGAGGTAGAATGCCCCTGGGTTCAAACCCCGGTACCGCAAAAAAAGAAAAAACCAGTCAGTCAGGAGCATTGTTACCAAGCTCACCTAGAAGCCTGAATAGATAGAAGGTGCCATTTTATTCATATTGCCTTTTCAAATATAGCACAAATACATTACCTGCCTGACCTGTGTTTATTCAGCATTTTATAATTTGCAGTGGGTATTTCTACCCATCAATCATCTCCTCCTCCTCTTCCTCCTCCTCCTATTGATACTCAGGGACATTCTACCTCCAAACTATACCCCCAGCCTTTTTTTACTTTTTTGTTTTGAAAGAAGGTCTCACTAGGTTGCTGAGAGTCTCACTAAGTTGCTGAGGCTGGTCTCGAACCTGCGATTCTCCTGTCTCAGCCTCCCAAGTACTAGGATTATGTGTGTGTGCTACCATGTTCAGCTTCAAACTAGCAAATTCTCAACTGGGCATGGTGGTGCACGCTTGTAATCCCAGTACTTGGGAGGCTGAGACAGGAGGATTGCAGGTTCGAAGCCAGCCTCGACAATTTAGTATATGTGCTGCCGAAGTGAGCACGAGCCTTGACAATTTAACAAGGCTCTCAGTAACTTAGCGAGACCCTGTTTTCATATAAAAAATTAAATAGGGCTGGGGGTGTAGCTTGGAGATAGAATGCCCCTAGGTTCAATCCCCAGCACCACAGAAAAAAGAAAAAAAGAATTTGCTAGTTTGAGATGGGTGCAGTGATGCACATCTGTAATCACAGATTTCCATCAACAGATTAGTGGATAAATAAAATGTGCGTGTTGTGGAGTATTACTTAGGCATAAAGAGCAGTGCAGTACTGCTACAGCTACAGTGTGGGTGAACCTCAACACGTCACAGGAAGTGAAAGACGCCAGACGTGAAAGGCTTCATATTATGTGGTTCTGTTTCTATGAAATACCCAGAATAGGTAAATCCATAGACACAGAGTGTAGATGGACCCTTGCCAGGGCCTGGGAAGTGGGGACGAGGGGAGTGACTACTTAGCTGGTACAGGGTGAGGTTCCACAGCTACTAATGTGACCTAGGTTTGAACCTAGGTGAGTGGGTTCCATAGCCACTGCCATTGGGGTTAGATACAGAAATGAGTGTTAGAAGCCGGGCGTGGTGGCGCACACTTGTAATCCCAGTACTTGGGAGGCTGAGACCGGAGGTTCTGGGTTCGCGGCTAGCCTCAGCTACTTAGCAACTTAGTGAGACCCTGTTTCAAAATAAAAGAATAAAAAATAGGGCTGAGGAGTGTAGCTCGGAGGTAAAATGCCCCTGGGTTCAATCTCCACTACTGCCAAAAAAAAAAAAAAAAGAAATGAGTGTTAGAGCTTTTTTTTTTTGTAGCACTAGGAATTGAACCCAGGGCTGTACTACCTCTGAGTAAACTCCAAGCTCTCTTTTATTTTTTATTTTGAAACAGGGTCTTGCTAGGTTGAGGAGGGCCTCACTAAGTCGCTGAGGCTGGCCGCAAACCTGCGATCCTCTTGTCTCAGCCTCCCGAGTACTGGAATTACAAGCGTGCGTCAGCACTCCCGGCTGGGACTTTTTTCCTGAATCCCAGGCGCTGACTTCTCAGGTTGAGGAGGGGGGGGGCAGTACAGCCAGAGCGAAGGAGCCGGGATAAGGCTTGTCAGGCGGGTCTTCCAAGTAGAAATGCCAGGCTGGCTGATGGACCTGTGGCTAGAGCTCATGGCTAGAGGTGAACTTTACAGCGGATGAGCGGCAGGTCGTGAGGAGGGAAGGAGGAGTGGGAAAGCGCAGTGTCCTGCAGTGTCCAGCTCTGCCAGGCTGTCCTCTGTGCTTCCCACCCTGCCTGCCCTCTGGTGAGCCTGACTCCAGCCCTCCCTACACCGTGCAGCCCAAATTGTCAGGCAGCTGGCTCATCGAACAAGGCCCTGTGTCTCCAGCCACTTGCTCTTCCCCAGAATGGCTCTGGAGGTGGGCATGGGCTGGCTCCATCAGACCCTTCCCCTCTGTGCTGTTTTCTAACATTCAAGGTAGAAAAACTTAAGGTTAATGATGTCCCTTCTCTGGGGCTCTAGGAAGGGGACACGGGGCGTACTATGCTAACTTTTGTTCTTCTTTACTTTTGGTTTTCATGTCATATAGCTTGGCTTCATTTTTATTTTTAAATACTCCCTAAACGGCTATGATAAAGTTCTGGGTTTTTTTTTTTTTTTTTTTGCAGTACTGGGGATTGAACCCAGGGGCATTCTACCTTCAAGCTACACCCCCAGCCCTACTTTTTATTCCTTATTTTGAAACATGGTCTCACTAAATTGTGGAGGGACTCACTAAGTTGCTGAGGCTGGCTGCAAACCTGGATCCTCCTGTCTCAGCCTCCCAAGTACTGGGATTACAAGCATGTGCCACCCACACCTGGCTTTCTGATAAAGTTCTCTGTTGAAGCCAGGCACGGTGGCACACACTTGTAATCCCAGTATTTAGGAGGCTGAGGCAGAAAGATTGCAGGCTCGAGGCCAGCCTCAGCAACTTAGTGAGACTCTCCACAACTTAGTGAGACCCTGTTTCAAAAAAATTAAATAGGGCTGGGGTGTAGCTTAGATGTAGAATGCCCCTGTGTTCAATCCCAAGTACCTCCAAAAAAAAAAGTTCTCTATTGAAACTTCCAGTCTTGAGGGAGATGAAGACAATAGAGACAAAATTTAACAGCCTTAATTATTATGGCAGATTCTTAACACCATCCCAGTCTCCCCTCCCCTGTGGTTTGTGGTGTACAACACGGTGTTGCGATGTTGGTCTTTTGAAAAGCTTGTCATGGGACACCAAAGCCCAGAGCCTCCCAGTAGTAGCTCCCTTCTGCCTGCCTTCCATCCTCTCCCCGCGGGGTGACTCTTTTCCTCCAGAAGCAGCGGGAGCATGTGCCCTGCCTTTTCCTGCTTACGGGCTTTTGTCCTTGCTTGGTTCCTGGCCCTGAAGTGCTCTGCTGTGTTGTGCATCATCAGAGGCTGTCCAGCCTCAGGACACGCCCTGCCCCCTTAATCCTCACCAGCACCCTCTGGTGTAGACACCTCTGGTGTAGACACTGTTGTGCCCACTTACAGGTACCCAGAGAGAGCAGACAGAGGCTCAGAGAGTAGTTGAGAATTTGCCTAGTGCCCCACACAGCTAGTGAATCGAGGAGCTGATTCCAAGAATGTCCTACACTCTCAGCGGGGTTCAGAGCTGCGTCTGCTGAGGCGAATCACTGAAACCTCTCCACAAGGAGCCGCGTGCGGACGCTGCTAACCTCCTCTCCGTCTCTCCTCTTTGGGTCCAGGTGGAAGTGAAGCCGTACGTGCTGGACGATCAGATGTGCGACGAGTGCCAGGGCACGCGCTGCGGTGGGAAGTTTGCCCCGTTCTTCTGTGCCAACGTCACCTGTCTGCAGTATTACTGCGAATACTGCTGGGCGAGCATACATTCCCGGGCCGGGCGGGAGTTCCACAAACCCCTGGTGAAGGAGGGAGGCGACCGTCCTCGGCATGTGCCCTTCCGCTGGAGCTGAGCCCCGGGCGACCCAGCCACAAGTACTGGAGTGGATAACAAGGAGGGAAAAAGAGAGGGCACCGCCTCAGGGCTTACAGTGTTCTGGAAATCTGTGCATTCGTTCTCGATTTTTAAAGAAGAAATGGGTCTTTTTATTACTATTATTATTATTATTATTATTTACAGTCATATTACTGAACTCAGTGTCCAGTATAATGCAGAATTGCAGAGTGTATCACGAATGGTACTGATTTGCACTTTGATTCCCACCTTTGTCTGCTTGGTACCTTAATTTCTTACACCTGATTTGTCACTCTTGACAGTAGTAGACTGCCATTCTCATCAGCGGCCAGCAGGTTGATGTCTGTGACTCTTTTGTTTGCTGTTGTGTTGTTGTTCTGATTGTTTTTAAACTGGAGCATGCACTTATTTTCAGAAACTTAGAGAGTTGCCCCTAGGACAAGACTTACCAAAGGTAATAACTCGTGAGTAGGTGGCAGATGTAGCAAAAACTTCACAATTCAGCAATCATTAGTTGGGGTCATTTAGAATAAGGATAACCCTTAATGAAAATAAGCCTTTCATTGCTCTGTATTTTGACATGTAAGGATACCTCATAAGCTGGATCTTTATTTTTCCTTCACGTTTGATTTGTGTTTTGCTGAGGACTTTGGTTAGATCTTTTAGTGTTACGTAAATTGATGCTGCAATAGCTTTTGCTGCTATTAAAATGGTATTGTTAATACCATAATACTCTATTCAGGCTAAGGTATCAATTAAAAACAGAAACAAAAACCCAACAACACACTCTTGTGATTTAGGGATAGAGTCGGCTGCGGAGAAGAGACTGGAACAGACTGGAGGGAGCTTCGGTGGAAGGTCACTATATCTGACTGCATGTTTACTTAACCAGGTTGCTGCATGCAATAAATTTTATATCCAATGTCTAGTATAAAACCTTCCCACAATGCACAAATTAATAATCTATATAAGCTATAAAATACTCATTTTTTTAAAAAAGAGATTTTTTTCATTCAAAGAATTGGTAATCGATCGGAGGAAGGCATGCCTCAGTAAACGGAATGCTTCTGAATAGGAAGAGCCCATAACAGATGACCTATATTACAACCAATATAAAACCTAGGTGTAGGATACTCTTCAAGCAAATTCGTGGATGGTAGATGAAGTACTTTGCGGTGCTCTGTTATATATTGTGCAATTTATTTTATATAGTAAAGTGATTATGTCTAACTGTGATCAAACTTAACTGTTTAAAGCCTCTGTGTCAGACATTAATGAACTTGACAGTTCATAACTGGTATATTATTAAGTAACACATGAGCTCTTAGTTACAATCTCCTAGTGCTTGCACCATTTTACATAGCTTCAGACCTTGTCCAGAAAACCAAAGAGCTCATCTTAGCTTACAAACACTAAGACTATATACAGTATCTAGAGATAAGTTGTCAGATTGACACACTAGGCACATCTTTAAGAAAGTTGTGTGATGGTGATGCTAAAGAAATGTCTGTCTCAACACGAGGGCCTGGGCAGAGTTGATGTCTGGGTGAGAAGTTAACTACTTCATTCCCTGGATTTATCCTGTAAAGCTTGAATAGAAAAACAAGACCTGCTAGTTCTACCGTGGACATTTTTTTAGCATTCACTCCTGGGCTGCAGATAGTAATATCTAAACACACACAATTATCGTGAGACGACGTAAATCTTTTTTTTAATCTTCTTCCTCTGTTTTGGAATTCTGGGGACAATCTGACTGGATATGACACTGCAGAATGGATTTAAGTCACTGTGTTTTATGTGCTGTGATGTCCTTGTACTGTCTTAAATTAGTGTTGCTTGTTTTTGTTTTGTTCTGTTTTCTCCTGTGTTTAATTGCAGTTACTGGCTCTCAAGCTATCGTTTGTTTTCAAAAAGGAAAAACAAAATAGTTTTTTACTGGATTAAAAATGCTTATTAGAACCCTCCCCATTTGAGGTTACCTCTGGGCTTTTGGGTAACAATTGCTTTTTTCCAGCCCAGGTGTGGTTTTGTTCGTTTGGTTTTTTTCTCTGTTTGTGGTTTTGTTTTGTTTTTCATCTGTATAAGAAATTTTGTTATGCACTACTACTTTTTGTATTCTAGACAGTTTTCAAAAGTTGGCTGAAGATTTTTTTTGTTTGTTTTTAAGGAAAAAGGCATGCTTTCTGACTGACATGATCTTTTGCAATACCTCAATTTTGAAATATAGGAAAGAAAATGATATTTTCTAAGTAAGTTTATTCAGAAAAATATATATTAATTTAATTCTGCAAGAAAATGATTTAACAGATGGGTAACTTTATTTTTTTCATGCTTATTTGTGTTTTTTGAAAATGAAGAAGTTAGAGCTTTATAACTATAATATTAAAGATCATATCTAACCTACAGAAATCTACCTAATTATGTGAAAGAAGCAAAACTTTTTGAAGAAGCACCCCTCTTTCATGTACTAAAATAACACTGAGATTAAAAAAAACAAAAAGCTGGAAGATTGTACAGCATAAAGCTGGAGTGGAGGCAAAAAATAATAACACCGTCGTGAAGCATAGGTTACAAAAAATAAACTCCATTTGGTGCTGAAAGTTGTGAGTAGAGGTGGAAACTACTTTCCCTTAATTTGTATATTTATAATCAAGCGTTGATTGTGCACGACTGACCAGGATTGTGAAAGAGTTCTTCTGTTTGTATTTTTTTAAAGAGAACTTTTTTAGTTTATTAAATTATAACACGTTCCCTTTTGTTTTGTAAATAAATGTGCCCCCGAGTTCTTAATGTTATATGAAAAAGAGAGGGTCCTTCAAAAAAATTATTTTTTAAAACACAGAGGTGTTCTGACCTGCAACTTGACTGGGAAGCCCCGGGGTAACACAGGTCCTGTTGTGGCCTTTCCTTGGTGTGACACTTGAACTAGTCGATTTTTTGAAGGCTATAAACCTAACCTCGACTATTTGTTGTTATGTGCAATACTGTTTGTACTGTTTGTATAAAAAATAGAAAAAAAAAGAAAAGAAAAAAGGCATAAATCTTTATTGCAGATTTATTTTCATTGCAAACTTTAGACATTGTGATTCACTGAAATCATTTTTCTACTGTCAAATATGTACCTTTTCTTCATGCTGGTATTTTTTCAATAGTAATGTAGCCTTTGTACTGAGACAAATTTTCATTGTTATTTTTAGAAAGATTTTTTGCTAAGAAAAAAAATTAAACATATTTACATATTTTTCATTTTATTTCGTATTTTCTTTAAGGAGTGCTTTCTCAATCATTAATAGAGTTGTTTCTGGGAGGGACTTTCATATCTGGTCAATGTCATAATATTATTTTGTATTTTTACTTGGAATAAATTAATTTTATGATGCTAATTCTTTAAAAGTTTATTTTTTTCATTTTCAGTTATTTTTGAAGCTAAAACCTTTGTAATATTGTTACTAAAGTGTCTAGTTTTTTGAAATGCAAAGCTTTATGTATTAACTTGCTGATGTGGTTTACAATAGTGTGACGATGAAAACGGTTGGTTATGTAACATGATTGGAAATGTGACGGATAATTGGGTAATAAAATGACCGAATGAGCAGAACATGTGAAATTTTGACAAGCCTTTTCCTTTATTACAGTGGTTTAGTGTAAGACTAGGGATGTCACAGTACAGGTCTCTAGGGATGTCACAGTGGATTTATACAACACCAGGTGCAGCCAAATCTGTGGCCCTGACGAAGTCGCCCGACTGAAATACCCCTGGGCGGAAGCCCAGCCAGGTCAACAGAATGTTACATTGCTTTCTCCCCCTGACTCTTCATTGTGTGTGTGTGTGTGTGTGTGTGTGTGTGTGTGTGATTCTGCCACCACTTGCTGTCCACGTGTAAGATGGTGCCTTTCTGTCCAAAATCTTTTCTGTGCATCTACAGTGGCGACATCTGAGAGCCAGAGGTCACAAGAGGAACCAGCTTCTGCGTGGCCTAGACCTCAGCTCTGGTGGCTCACCCGGACTTCCCGCGGAGGGTTGGTCGGCAGCGCACTCAGGTGTGGCCACTGTACATGGACGCTGTGCGTGAGTCCGTCTGCACCCTCCTCCACACCCCCCGCCTGCTCCCTGTGACGGCGCCCCTTTGCCTTTCCTGTGGCAACCCATCGGCCACCCCGTGCATGATCTGTCTGCCCTCCTGCTGCTTCTTTTCCAACACCCACCTCACCTGGAAGCTGTGCTGTTCAGGCAGCGTGTGGTTGCCATGACACCTAAAAATCAAAAAATACAACTGCAAAACTGGTGTTGCGTAAACAGAACATCCAATGACTTGCTCTAGACGGGCCGTGCGTTTCTACTAGTCGTTGGTGGCCTCTCCCGGGTCTGTTGCCGCGGAGGTGAGGTTCATCAATGACTTGGAGAAACGTGTCCAGAGTTGGCTCTTGGGTACGCTCTATGTATTCAGTTTTGTAAATAATATATAGATTAGATCAAGTCGTGATGTAAAATTTTAACTCAAATTGGGTACTACTGGTTGGAATTTTACATTAACTACAAATAAATGATTAGGAACAGAAGAAAAGAAATTGGAAAAACTCTTGTTTAGTGGTATAAAGATTATGCTTAGATTTCTGCCTATATCTTGTGTTTTATAGCTTGTTAGTGAGGCATGGGCTAATGCAGAAAGTACTGCATTTATGCAATTAGCAAATAACTGCTAGTTTTCATTTTATCTATTATATTAGCAACAAAATGGCATTTAACTGGGTAAAGCTCCTACCTAAATATTTGAGTATTGTGACATCTCTACTTGCAAGGTTTGAATGAAAGATTAGTCACAGATTAATGAAAAAAGTATCTTTTTGTTAAAACTGGCTCACGTGTATGGATTGTTGCTTTTTCACTAGTTTGTTTGGTATGTCAGCTAACCTTTCTTTTTTTCTTTTTCTTTTATAATAACCAAACTTCTCTATCTCCGCTGCAATAGTGTTCCATCTTACCACAGAGTATTTTATAATTAACGCTGTCGACTTTATACCCCAAAATGGGTCAAGAAGTAGATCTGTGATTCAGGGATGTTTAAATTTGTATGATGAAGAAGTTCATTGCAACAAGTAGAAAACTTGGGTGCTAACACAGGATAACTTCTCTTTTTCTTTCCTGGATATAGTTCTGTTGGGGTATAAAGTATTAGGTATTTGTACTTTTGCTGTCAAAATAATGGACATAACTTTTAGAGTGTTCACAGCTAAGATCTCTGTATTTGTTTTTCAACTAACAACTAATTTTAAATGTATTGTATCTTTTATTACCTGTTCTCTTAGATTGTTTTTTGCTAGTAACCCTTACTCAGCTTCTGCCTTTGGGGCTTGGACTCATATTGCTTGTATGGAACTACAGTACTGTGACTGAACGTGGAGCTCAATGCAGCCTTTGCTTACAACTGCTTAAACTTTGTAGTTTGGACTTTTTTTTTTCTGTAATAACAACTTATTAAATCTAGTTGTATGAAGTACTGACATTTGTCATCCTTTGCACTGGCTAAGGAATAAGCTTGGTGTATTTGGTTTGTATCTGGGGAATATTCCAATTCACTCGATTTGCTTTTTAAATATAAATCCCTTTAGAGCACATTTAGTACAGTAAAGTTCACAATCTCTCTGCCACCAATAACACTTGTTTTAAAAATACACAAGTATTTGAAACAGGAAAAGTATTTGTTGACTCATGTGAATGTGCACTGTTGGCTTTTAGAGGCTGCAGTTGGGTTTTGGATTTTTGTTTCTTTTCTCCTTTTTTTGTGCTGGGGACTGAACACAAGGCCTCCTGCCTGTTAAATTCACACTCCACCACTGAGCCACTCCCCTATCCTGGTGCAGATGGGTTTTTAATTCCCAGCACTTTGCCACAGGAAACCAATTTTGGAGATTATAATAAAAATTTAATGAGAAGAGCCGCCAGTAATTCCAGTATTTGGGAGGCTGAGACAGGAAGATCACAGGTTCAAGACCAGCCTCAAGCAACTTAGCCAGGCCCTCAGCAACTTAGCGAGACCTTGCTTCCAAATAAAAAATAAAATAGGCTGAGCGTGGTGGCGCACACTTGTAATCCCAGTATTTGGGAGGCTGAGACTGGAGGATCTGGGTTCGGGGCCAGCCTCAGCTACTTAGTGAGGTCCTCTGCAACTAGACCCTCTTTCAAAATAAAGAATAAAAAATAGGGCTGGGGGTATAGCTCGGAGGTAGAATGCCCCTGGGTTCAATCCCCAGTGCCAAAAAAAAGCATTAAAAATAAAAATAAATAAAATAGGACTAGGGTTGTAGCTCGGAGGTAGAATGCCCCTGGGCTCAATCCCTGTTACCAAAAGAAGAAGGGAAAAAAAAAAAAAGGTAAGTACGGTCACTTCGTTTTATTTTTGCAATTACTCCAGGATCTTGGGGGTTTGTTTTGTTTTTGTTTTCAATCCCGGGTGGATTGTGGACATGCTAGACGCTCTCTCCTAGGTACTAACTAAGCCTTTAAGAAACTGGCGCACAGGTGGCTGCACATATGAATCGTGGCGAGCTTTCGGGACAAACTGGCGCCATGGGTCGGGCGGGGTCTGGGCGCCGGGCGAGAGTCCCCGACCGCGACGTGGGCATCCCGGCTCCGCGGCGCCTGCTCGCCTGCACACCCGCCGCCTGACACACGCCTGCACACACGCCTGCACACCCGCCGCCTACACACACGCCTGCACACCCGCCGCCTGCACAC
>PVJS01051104.1:0-14088 GCA_004027185.1 Glis glis | reverse complement strand
AGAGAGCGAGCTGAGGCTGGCCGCGAACCCGGATCCTCCGGTCTCCGCCTCCCAAAGTACTGGGATTACAAGCGTGCGCCACCACGCCTGGCTCTCATTAGACTTCTGAATCTTCCCACCATGTGCAGAAACTATGGGGGACAATTACTACAACCAGAGTATGGGGAGCCTCTCCAAGAAACATTATCAACAAATAATTGCAACGAAGGGGAAAAAAAAAAACAATGAGTTGGAGGGGGCACAGAGAGAGTAAAAGAGATTTCGGAAATGTTTTAACTGAGTTTAATAAACACATCAATCTCATTTGAATTGTTACTCAATACACAAACTTAAAATGTCACAGGGAGCCAGGTGTGGTAGCATATGCCTATAATCCCAGTACTTGGGAGGCTGAGACAAGAGGATCACAGGTTCATGGCCAACCTTGGCAACTTAGTGAGACCCTCAGCAACTTAGTGAGACTCTGTTTCAAAAAGTAAAAAAATTAAACTAGGCTGGAGGTCTAGCTCAGAGGTAGAATGTCTCTGAGTTCACACATTTCACTACCACACACACACACACACACACACACACACATGTTATAGGGTTATCAGATAAGCTTTAACATGGATAGGATATTTAATTATATTATGGGATTATTGCTAATTACATGGGACACTAATGTTAATGATCATATTTTTTTCCTAGAGTCCTCATCTCTTGATTATACACCCTGAAATACTTAAAAATAATATGATGTTTGAGCATTTGATTATGTTAAGGAATCATTGCTAATTTGGGGGCATAATAGCATTAATGATAATGTGCTTCTTTTTCCTAAAGAATACACATAGGTTGAATATAGACACTGATATATTGATTAGTAACATGCTGTTGGGGATTTGCTTCAAAATATTCATGCGGAAGAGAGAAGAAGATTAAAGTACAAAAGAAATGAACTTGGCTATGTGAAGTGGGGTGGGGGTTACATGAGGGTTCAGTATACTAGTCTATTTTTGTGTATGTTTGAAATTTTTCATAATTACAACATTTTAAAACCACCAATTTAAAAAAAACAGAAAGACCTTATTAAGTCTCTTCGGTCTTTGGATGAATCTGAGCTGGAAACCCAGTTGCAGTATTGTGGGCATCTCGAAGAACCCCAAGGGCAACCCCAGACCCAAGGGCGTGACTACCACCCCTGTCCTGCGTTCCCAAGAGAGGCTGATGTGTTACATCTCCTGAACTAGTCAATCATTTAGATCCACATCCATCCAGAAAATGCCCTTCATTCTTGGAGTAGTCTTGGGGCAAAAGACATGAAAGTTGGAGGAGGATTGGAATTTTGAGACCTCAAAAGACACATCATCAATCTATCTTAAAGACATAGCCTATATAAAAATCTCCTTCAACACAACCAGCATACTCCCCACTGGGACTTTCTAGAACTTTCTGTCTCTTGCTCTCCCCAAGGCCAAGTCTTTCCCATGAGATGAGACATCACCTCTCCCACGAAGCCTTCCCTGACTACAACTGCAACCAACCGTATGCCAGTCTCTGACTCACTGTCTTCCCCAGCCCCTTCACCGTCTCTTAAAACACTTAAAAATATTTTGGGGAAAATACTCACATAATGCTGTGTTGAATTTCAGCTAATAATAAGAAAAGATAATATTTAGAGTTGTGAGTTGTGAGGACAAAACAGTCCATTTTCAGGACCTACAGCATCTTGTGTGTTTCTTGGTTTCGCGTGCAAACTTTTGATCGCAATGGCTGCCACCAGTGGGTGCTCATCACGGAATCCACTCCTAGGACAATTCCCAGAACCCAGTAAGTAATCAATAAACATCTGAATGAATAAATACTTACTAATTAGATCACTACTAATCTACCAAAGGTATTGGTTTGACTGTTGCCATGTTACATTAAAGAGATATGAAATAATAGCAGGGCATGGTGGTGCACACTGGTAAATCCAGTACTTTGGAGGCTAAGACAGGAGGATTGCAGGTTTGAGGCTGGCCTCAGCAACTTAGTGAGACCTTGCTTCAAAATAAAAAATAAAATAGGGCTGGAGGTATATCTCAGAGATAGAATGCCCCTGGGTTCAATCCCCAATATCCCCCCAAAATAGATACGAAGTATACATAAATATACATAACTATATGTAATATATAATTATGCTAAATGTGCCATTTTATACTAAATATGATATGCATATTACAAGTTGTATTTATATGTATGTTTTTCCAAAACTTTCTTACCTTGAATGTATTTTTCCAAACATTTCCTACCTTGAATTTTAGCAACAAAACAACACCTATCATCTTCAGTTATAATTCCTTTTCTTTCATGTTGTTAGCACTGATAATGAGTTTAATTGTAACGATTAAGAAATATAATATCAAAATAGGTGTCATACTTGTTTTTCCCTGTTTGAAAGAGCCTGCATGATACGGCACCACTTTCAGACAATTAAAAGGATGTTCTGATAACCCTTTTCTGCCATTATTAGAAGACAAGTTATTTGTGCTAAGAGAGCAAGAAAGCCTACCTCAGAGAAATAGGGAACTGAGTAGTTGCAGTTGTGAGAACAACAAAGTTAGCATTCAATTAACTTCCACCCCAAGATTTATACTAATCATTAACCAAAAGTTGTCTTCTGTTCAGTATCAGGAAATTGAACAATATCCTGACGAAGAGAAAGACCCTTTAAAAATTAAGCAATAATTATGGTGTGTTTGCAAAATGCCGTCTATCTTTTGTATCTCAGATTCCTTGGATGTGTAATTTGCATACACATTAAACTCTGTGGGAAATTGGAAAGCAATTCAGAATTCAACAATTAAAAGATACAAATTAAAATTGTTAGCATTAACTTAAAGTTTATTGCTGGTGCGATGCTCTTGGATATAAATGAACTCTGCTCATGCAGCCGTTTCTCTCTTGGAAGTTCAACACATTTCCAACTTGGGTTTCCAGTTGCATCTTTAAGTCTCTGGTTTGGCGGATGCCACTTCAGAATCATAAGTATACTTTTGAAGAAATATAAATATGTATTGCCTGCAGATAATTGTTTTAGTCAAATCTCTCTGGTGTTCAAAAGGACTTACCTTCATCTTGAAACACCTTAAAATGATTGGGGCGGGGGGAATGGTCAATGAATTCTATGTTCAATTTCAGCTAATAGTAAAAGATTGGAGAGGGAGGAAACAGGGAGCAGTGTAGGATCCAGACAGAAACACCCTGACTGATGTGTGCATGTGTAAATGTATCACTTTGAATCTCTGCTGTAAGTACCATACACCAATAAAATTATATAAAAAATATATCACTTTGAATCTCTGGTGTAAGCACCATACACCAATAAAATTATATAAAAAATACTATGTAGAGTTGTGAGTTTGAAATCGGGCCTGGTGGCACACGCCTGTAATCCCAGTACTTGGGAGCCTGAGACAGGAGTAGGATCGCAGGTTTAAGGCCAGCACAGTCAACAAAACAAAAAGTATTTCTTTCATTTTTCATGTGTCTGTATTTTACTTATTGTAAAATATGCATCTATATGCAAATGTACATGCAGATATATATTATGTATGTATATAGTATGCAGCGTATATATTATGTATACCTATAGTATATGTGTGTATGTGTTATATATACATATATAGTATATTATGTGTGTACATGAATGTACATGTATTTATAAACTGATGAGTATAGCTCTAGCACTACATAGATGTCTTCATTACAATCTAGTGAGAACTCTCTAGTCGAATCGCCTGGATGCGAGGCTCAGTTCCACCACCCTTTGCTCTGTGATTAAGGGTGTACTATTCTTTCAGCCTTAAGTCCTGTTCAGCAAATAAGGAGAGTAAATGCGATTAACTTGGAGTTTCATTATGAGCCTTGAATGGGAAAAGAAAACTGCATCCCTATACCTTCCATGGAGAAAATGCTTGATAATTGCCAACTACTGATTCATTTATTTTGTGGTACTGGGGATTGAACCCAGGGACAGTCTACCTCTGAGCTACATCCCCCAGCCCTATTTTTAAATTTTTGAAACAGGATCTCACTTAGTTGCGGACGGTCTCACTAAGTTGCTGAGATTGGCCTCGAACCTATGATCCTCCTGTCTCAGCCTCCCAAGTACTGGGATTACAGGTGTGTGTCACCACACCTGGATAGATAAATGCCAACTCTGATTTTTGTGAAGTACTGAGCTATGAGTGGAATCCCACGGCCACCACATACTGGCTCTGTGACCGTGGACAAGGGAGTTAGTTTCTTTGTGTCTTGCTGTCAAACTATTTTCCTATCAGTAAAATGGGGATAGAGTTAGCCCACTCAATGAGTTAAATATTTGTAAACGACCTATGATAGTGCCTGGAATATTTATAACCCTTTGTAAATAGTTTTAAATGGCAAATATGTATGTGTAGATAGGTAGGTAGAGGTGTCTAGATACGCACATGTGGACACACATGCACAAAGAGAGAAAGAGAGACATCTCAGTGGAAAAGTGGAAAAAAATCTAGTATTATTTCACTGCTAGCTTTTTTTTGTCATTGAACCCTTTATTATGATAAAAATATCTACTGAGAGATAAGCATGTCAGCAAGTAGTTTCAGATACCAAAATAAACTTCTATAACAGAAAAAAACATGGAAACATAGACAAGAAAGGACTCTATTTTCCCCCTGGGAGTTAAAAGGCAAGATCAGTTCTAGTAACCACGGGAGCGATGTAACGGTGCATCTACATAGATGGAACTCTGAAAGCCCATTAAAAGTTTCGTTGGATAAATACTCAATATCTTTGTGTTTATTTTAATTTAAAAGCAAGAGGTCGGATCAAACTTTGTTATTTTCAGGGTGGCCAGGAAATCAAAGAGCAGTCCTTATTGGGAGCTGCCATGTATTCTATGTGACCAGTTTTCAGAGAACGATGATACAATAAAATGCCCTTGACATTATAACTAATTGAATATACTTGGATCATTGATGGTTCTTTGCCATGCCCCAGGGCCATCAACATGGGGACCAATTACCAAGGTAAGTCCAGAAGCTTAGATTTTTATGCTATAAATAAACTTCCAATGGGAAAAAAGTGGATAGGGACTCAGAAAGTTTCAGCCCCAACAGGAGTGAGGCTATTTTCCCTAATAATTTGGTGGTTCATCTATAGGGGGACAGAGAGAAGCAGACAGTTGGTTATGCGTTGAGTTATAAAACCTAAACCAAAATAAAGTGTGAATACATCTAACTTTTACTTCTAGGCTTGTCTCTTCTATTTCCACCAGCAAGTTTATTCACTTGGGAATTTTAAAACATCCTTAAACCTACCACACCTCATAGTAAGGAAGTGAAAACCCCCCTCCCAATGTTGGCCATATACCAGAACAGCATCTCTCCAATGCACCACACACACACATACTCACATACACATGCACACACACATACACACATCACACACAAGCACACATGCACACACACATACACACATCACACACAAGCACACATGCACACACACATATACACACACATGCACACAAGCACACATGCACACACACAAGCACACATGCACACACACATACACACACATTCACACAAGCACACACACATGCACACATACACATGTACACACATACACACAAGCACACATGCATGCACACACATACACATGCACACACACATACACACAAGCACACATGCACATACACATACACACAAGCACACATGCACATACACATACACACAAGCACACATGCATACACACATGCACACAAGCACACATGCACACACATTTACACACACATACACACACATGCACACAAGCACACATACACACATACACACACATGGGACTACTTTCAGGTCATTTGCATTTTGTAATCAATACAGGCATGACTAAGGCAAATCATATCCTGTAATTAATTGATCGCACTGCATCCAGTTCCCATTATGGAAAGGCACACTGCAGGAGACATGTCCATCACAAGTGAATTGAGATGTTGGATTAAATCACAAGTGTCAGATAAAAGACTATGATCTTTCTAAATTTTTAATTTTCCACTTAATCAGGGAGAATTTCAGTCACAATAATAAAATGTCATACAGATAGCACACACATTTACATAAGGAGATATATAAATGTCTCTCTCTCTCTCTCTCTCTAAATATATATATACATGTATTTTTTAAATGACCAATGTACACAAACAAACCAAGACTTACACACCACATCAAGGATATATACTGATAAAGAGAGATCCAGGTTGAATTTGGAATTTTGGTTTGATAACATCTCACCCTGTGCCTACTGTCTAAAGTGGATTTCTACCACTCTCTGAAAGCAAATGGTGAGCATATAATTTGGCCAGTGATACATCTAAATGCTTCAGCATAACAAAATAACATATTTCAGAAATAGCTGAGGGAAGCAGTAGTGTTAACAGGACTTTCGGAATGAAACCAGGATCCTTTCTGGAGGAGAGGTGTAAAAGAGATGAAGTGGACGGTGCTTTCTTTGAATTATTGATGTAATCAAAACACTAGCAGGTACATAACATCGGTCTTCCCGACGCTGGGCTCAGCATTGAATTTTAGCTGGGTTTGGGCTTTTCTTTTTTCCATTAAAAAAGAGAGGGAGAGAGTGCAAGCAATCATCTCTTGTTTCCCTATAAGACAACAGAGCTTCCTAACAGTCTGCAACAGACCATTAAAAAAGAGGACTGTGGGTGATTCTCCCCAGTGGGTGCGTAAAGCAGTCACCCATCCGCCCTCCAGGGCTTGCATACAGCTCTGCGTTTGCAGCAGCACCTGGGGTATTAAGGATCACTAGAAAGGCGGGCACCTACTCCTCACCCCCATTTAAGATGGAGACAGCTGCATTACCTCGGCAGGAAAGCAGAACTCTCTTACACAAAGCTATGCTCGCCATAGCTCAACCTCACAGTGCTAACGCCCGGACTTCCCTCCTAATTTTGCAGGCTGCAAAGGAGCTTCCCATGGTGCCCTGCTCCCAATCCCCCAAACCCAATTCCCAGACTTCCCTCATCACCGGCAGATATCATTTCAACAGATGTCAAGAACAGCTAACGTACACTCAGGCCTATTTGTTAAATTCCTAAGGGGGGGGAGGGAGATTGGCGAAATTCAGCCAGTAATTAAACCACATACTTCTTCCAAAGCTGCTGCTACCCCTCTTGCCTGCGTAATCGCTCTGCCTTGCATCAAATCATTTAGGCACTTATTGGCTACAATCAATACAATATGAGATACATTAATTTTGTCCCTGAGAGACTTTCGGGGAAGAGGTGGTATTGCTTCACAAGCATTTTAGAGTCTTCATGCAAGCGCACCACGGAATGTAGCAATAGAGCCTCCGCACTCCATGCTGACAGATTTATGGTCTCCCCTGCCCCATGCCCAGGGAGCTGGGCGGCTGCCAAACACACGCAAATTGGATTGGAGTGAGAAACATTAACTATATTACCTAATGCACACGGATGCTAAATAGCGCAAATCACAGTGAAGAAGTAGCCTGGCTGAGTAGAATTTCAACCATTAAACTCAAGTCTTTCCATATGTTCCAGGACCCCATGTGCCTCGCTATGGAGAATAAAATTATGAGGGGGAAGAGACCTTTAGCCAAGTTTCCAGATCAGAGTCTGTTCCTTCAATGCAACACGATTTTTGTTCCTCCTCCCGTGCCCACTTCTACCCGGGTCGGTCGCTCAGCCTGCAAGGCGGTTAGAACGGGCCCAAGGAACTCCTACGAGCATACACACTCAGCACGGATAGGCGCTCTGAGCGACAGCTTGCCTTCTCCACTATTTTTTAATATGACAAATGGGTTTTTTGTACTGCAAAAAAAAAAAAAGATGACTCCAGAAAGAAGACTCTATACCATGCAAATACAACTGTAAGATGATACCTTAACTTGGTAACTTTGGATAATTCTGAAGGAACAGAATGTTGTCTTTGGATGTAAGTACCATCAGAATCAAGGAAAAAGTAAAGCAGAGGTATCCAAAATTGAGAGTTCCAGTCCCATTCATAGTCTACGATTCCAGGGCTAAGAAAACCACCTTCAATCACAAACACCGCTCAGCCTCAGTTGATCTTATTCAACAAATAACAGAAGGAAAAGAAAGCTAGTGGTGCAATTCAGTCCATCTATGGTGCCCATGGTAGAACCAAAACTGAATGTTAATTTTTTTTTTTTTTTGCGGTACCGGGGATTGAACCCAGGGGCGTTCTACCTCCAAGCTACACCCCCGGCCCTATTTTTTATATACTTTATTTTGAAACCAGGTCTCACCAAGTTGCAGAGGGCCTCACTGAGAGAGAGAGAGAGAGAGAGAGAGAGAGAGAGAGCTGAGGCTGGCCGCGAACCTGGATCCTCCGATCTCTGCCTCCCAAAGTACTGGGATTACAAGCGTGCACCACCACGCCCGGCAATGTTAATTAATTTTAACAAATTTTAAAGAGATTGAGGGCTGGGCATGGTGGCACACACCTGTAATCCCAGAACTTGGGAGGCTGAGACAAAAGGATCACAGGTTTGAGGCCAGCCTTAGCAACCTTAGCAAGACTCTCAGCCACCTAGCAAGACCCTATTTCAAAATAATAAAGGGCTGGGGGTCTAGCTCAGAGGTACAATGACCCTGGGTTCAATCTCCAGCACTACAAAAGAAAAAAAAATTAAGAAACTGGGGAATGACTGCGAGGGTTGGGCAATAACACAAAATTAAAATCTGCCAGAAATTCAGACAAGAAATAGTCCCAGTGTCAGGCTCCTGGCTTCTTGTTGAGAAGGAAAAAAAAATAATTGGGAAAAGAAGGATTCTGCATGTCACAATGAAAACAGGAGCAATTTTCTCATTAACTACACCTTGCTTGGGCAATGGGCAATGACTGATGAGATATCAGAAATCTTTTTCTTTTTGAAAGAGAAGGACTCTGGCTTTCTGGGCAATGGTCATCAGTCACAACAGAATGCACAATGGATTCTGGACTCGGGACAGAAAGACTGGCCTCGGGGCTGTTGCTCTGTGCGAGCCTCGAAGATCACAGGACCTTACTGGATCCCGGCCACCTTGTCTGTACAGTCATTATCTGGCTGCTGGAGCTCTCTGTGGCTCTAACAGCATATGGTTCCAGTTACGTAACTTTTATCCTTAACTGCCCTCTTTGTCTCTAAGACAGTTTCTTTTTTTTTTTTTTTGCGGTACCGGGGATTGAACCCAGGGGCGTTCTACCTCCAAACTACACCCCCAGCCATATTTTTTATACTTTATTTTGAAACCGGGTCTCATGAAGTTGCGAGGGCCTCACTAAGTAGCTGAGACTGGCCGCGAACCCGGATCCTCCGGTCTCCGCCTCCCAAGTACTGGGATTACAAGCGTGCGCCACCACGCCCGGCTCTAAGACAGTTTCTTACTGTGCATTTAACACCACAGAGAAATGGCACGGCTGATGATGGGGCCCCACCTGACCTGTGAAGTTGTGAGCAGCCTGCATCAGAAGCTGCCTCCCAATTTTCCCCTGTCCTGCTCAGCTTACCTACATAGAGTGCAAAGAAAGAGACCGCCACCTGTTCCCTCTACACAGTGGATAAAATCCGGAACAACAACGTCAAACACCATTGTATTCTAGAATTGGATTACACTCTGACAATAGTTTGTAGGAGTGTTTTGTTGAGCACCAGAATTTGAAAGACTGGTAGCTCCATTAACACAGATTATGGGGAGCCCCTCATATCCTATTGATTGAATTAGCTCTGTGGACCCTAAGAAATTGAATTTGGAACAAAACTTCCAAGTGATTCCTAGGAACACTGACACTTGAGAATTTAGCTGACTATAATGGAGAGCTCATTTTACAAACACAGGTGTCAACGTATTTATGCTGATGTTTGTGTCAATTGCCCATTGAAACCGTAAGCTTGCTAGGGTCCAGGCAGTATCTTGTTCACTGGTGTCTCTCCCTGGCATCCTCTCCCAGGTCTGTTCCTACAGATGTATGTACCGGTGGTTAATAAGTGTTTGCTGAATTGAAGAAATACAAAATTATCCACTGTTGCTGTAGGGAATTAGAATATCTAGGCAGAGAGCCTTTAGATGTACAATCAATGAGCCCTTGGGTCATTTACACTCCCAATAAATCATGAAAACCAAACCACTTTTCTCATTTGCACCATACATCATGAAAAAGAGAGTCTCATGTTATTTTTTAAAAAATCACACAACTCGGTACACCATGGTTTTCCGCACTCAGAGCTTTTTAATGTATTCTTTTCCTGGAGCTTGACACGTAGGTGGGGTGGAATTACCTGAGATGGATATAGAAGACCAGTAGGATTAAATAACTTGTCTAAAGTCACATTTACAACTATATGATGATATGCTGACTTGGTAAAGTTGGATCATTTTGATGGGACAGAATGTTATCTTTCTATGTAACTACTATCAGAATTAAAAAAAAAAGCAAAGCAAAGAAATCCAAAATTGAGAGTCCCACTCATCCATTTATTCAATAAATATTTGTTGAATGCCTGCTATGTGCTGGGTACTTTGTTATTGGCCAAAGATACATGTTGAGCTAAAAGTATATGTATCTGCCTTCATGACATTCATGTATGAACTAATATATAGGAATTAAATAATTATACTCCATGTAGTTTCCAGACATTGCCCAAGTTTGCCTTTTGTCTTTTGCTTTTAAAAAAATAAATTTTGTTGTATATATAACAACATGACATTACAGAATACATAGAGATAATAAGGTGGTTAGTACTCTCAACCAGAGAAATCTGTCCTCTTGGATTAATTTCTAGTACATTTCATAAAGCTTTAAAATGTAAACATTTATATAGTCACTTTTCAATACTTTCTGGCTTGGGGCTGTGGGTCTAGCTCAGCAGCAGACTGCTTGCCGAGCATGGACAAGGCCTTGGGTTCAATCACTGGCACAGGGGGTGGGGGGAAACTTTCTGGTTTAACTTTAATTTTCGAAAAAATCCTCAACAAATCATGTTCTATAAAGATTCTAGAAGGATGCTAGAAGAAAGTGAGCCTGCCTTCACAGCTTCTGTTTCCTAACCTCCCACTTGAACCTGAACCCATGTAAACCCCAATGGTCCTCAGCCCATTTCCCAAGTGAGAAATCATTTCTGTATGTATTTATTTTTGTGATACTAGGGATTGGACCCAGGGGCATTCTACTTCTGAGATACACCCCTAGCCCTTTTAACTTTTTTTTAAAACAGGGTCTCCCTAAGTTGCTGAGGGTCTTGCTAAATTGCTGAGGCTGGCCTCGAACCTGTGATCCTCCTGTCTCAGCCTCCAAAGTACTGGGATTACAGGCGTGCATTCATCTCTTTAGTTGCCAAATCCAGAATCCAGTTTACAGAATGTCTTCTATTTGACCTCTCTGTATCTCTTCCCACTGCCCCTTCTGGGACCATCTCTTGATGCCCATTTTCATTTCTGTCCTAGGCAGGTCCTATCACTTGGTCCCTGGACTCTCAGAATGGTATGCAGGAATAACATCTGGTCACCTGGTAATTGATTGTATCTCCAGACCTGTGCCTGCTTGCCTTATCGTACTTTTTGTGCATTGCATTATACCTCATAATGAGGTTCCACGTGTTAGGAACATCCATGTACTTTGAAATCCCATGTGTGTATGATATCTCCTTAGTAGCCACACATGACTAGTGGCTACCACACTGGACAGCAAGGTTAAGAAACGTTTTCATCATTGCAGGAAATTCTGTGAGGCAACACCGGTCAGCTGGGCTTTTTTTGAGGAAGGAACAAGCAGAAATGTGCATATTGATTTCCCTAAGTTTAGGAAGAGCTCTACTGTTAAGACACCATGAACCTTGTGGGGTGTTTTCAATAATTTGAAATATGTTCTCAAAGACACTCTAATGTTCCTATGGTTCCTTCAACAACTTGGAGGCTGTCTTGGAAAGAGAAGGGTCTTGGACCCTGGTCTGCTTCTTGGCTTCATCATTAACCAGCTGTGTGATTTGGAATAAGTAGCCACCTCTTCTGGTCTAATTTTTTTTTTCACCAGTAACATGGCCAAGATGAGGACTAAATAAGATAATGCACATACAGAGCACCTGACTGGTCGCAGTAATCTCAAGTTTCCTTCAGGGTCTCGTTGTAATGATTACAAACATTTCATTTCTGAGCTGAACAAGGATAAAATGTGAGTGGCTTGAGAGACCCTCTCAGCAACGCTGTGTTTCTACTTTTCTTCTGTCACTGCACTGATCAGAGAGTCTTATAAAGTGTCTTCATCCTGCTCGACTCTGCTGGCTCCAGTAAACACCTAGCGGCTGACCAAACAATTTGATCACGCATCTGGTTGCATTTCTATTACCAAGTTCACATTTCTAGACAGTAAGCCGGAGGTCACCGGGACCCCCAAACGTGAACACTGTTTAAATGAAACATAAATTCCATCTGTGAATGAGATGGTGTGTGCTGTGTACCTGTCCATATGTGAAGACATGCACAGGTACGTGTGAAAGCATGCTGGTGTGTGTGTGTGTGTGTGTGTGTGTGTGTGTGTGCATGTGTGCATGCATGTCTTAGAAGTTTTCTGTTAGCCTTCTGAGATTGCCACACTGGCCTGGCAAATAACTTGGACTGGAATCAGATAACTGAGACATTTGTAAATTGTCCATTCTCTCTTATTCACCACTTCTTCATCTGAAAAAGTGTAGGGCTAAACCACATGACCCCCAAGATTCTGCCCAGCACAAGTATTGCATGATTCAACGAATCAGTGCATAGCCAGAGCCAGGGTTCTTATTCTTGTCATCACGGGCAATCGAGAGTTGGCAAAACTCTCCAGCCCTCTGTCAGAATGCTGTTCTCTTAGTGAGCTCCTATTACCAGACCCACTACACTCACAGGAGACTGGAAAATGGAAGCAGCTAACAGACCACACAGATGGTCTTCCAGGAGGGGCAGGTACGCCACAGGGCCTTGCTTGCAGGCTTCATTCCACTCAGAACCGACTCATCAACAGATTCTGGAAAACTTAGCAAAGGGCATGCAGAAACATGATCTATAAGCAGGGAAAGCAGAGAGGATGAGAAGGGCTGGGATTAGATGACTTTTCAGGTCCCTCTGCATCTTGGGAGTCTAGTATTCCACTAAGGATGGGATTCAGCAAATTGTCACACAAAGCTCATAGACATCTGTCCTTCAATGTGAGCCATTATTTCCCTAAAGGCAACCAGAGAAATACATCCCAGGGCTATCCATATGATTCTCTTCATTGTCAGGAAAAAAAAAAAATGGCCATGCAGAATTCAGGGGATGGGCAGGTGGGGTGGAAGAGAGACAATGAGAAAATGTGGCAAAGTGTTAAAAATAGGTGATTCTAGTAGGGGTGTACGGATTGTACCAGTCTTTCAGTTTTCCATAGGTTTGGAGTTTTCCAAAATAAAAAAGTTGGAAAATCGTAACACATTTTCAAGAAAATAAGTAAAATTTCCATATCAGAAATAAGACTATTCTCTAAAGTGTGTCCCTGCAAGATGATCTTTTAAACATAGATTTCCTTGATCCAGTAAGTTTGAGAGCTGCGTGATTCTCTACCACTCCCATGGAGACTTATTCTTCACAGACACTGGTATATAAAGGCACAGACGAGTCCTGAAGAAACGCACCTGTGTCACCTTTTGAACTCAGTCCACAGTTGTTTCTGAAACCTTAGATGTGTGTGTGTGTGTGTGTGTGTGTGTGTGTGTGTGTGTGTATGCCCATCCATGGGCAGTGTTCATTTACATATCATAGAATTAATGTTTCAGAAACAAAACATAGACTGAATAATTCTTTGTTTCATTCATCCATCTACAATGGAGTGTCTTCTATGGGCCAGACACACAAGAGCATGAGCAGACTCATTATTTCCTCACAAGTAGTGCCCGGCCCAGAAGACAGGAGAAGCAAGCGAAAAAATAATGATTATGATAGAACTGGATTACCTGTTTTAAACCACACTGCAAGCCGGGCGTGGTGGCGCATGCTTGTAATCCCAGTACTTTGGGAGGCGGAGACCGGAGGATCTGGGT
>PVJS01051103.1:0-14088 GCA_004027185.1 Glis glis | reverse complement strand
ATACTTTATTTTGAAACCGGGTCTCACGAAGTTGCAGAGGGCCTCACTAGGTAGAGAGAGAGAGAGAGAGGTTGAGAGAGAGAGAGGCTGAGAGAGAGAGAGAGAGGCTGAGAGAGAGAGCGAGCTGAGGCTGGCCGCAAACCCGGATCCTCCAGTCTCTGCCTCCCAAAGTACTGGGATTACAAGCTTGCGCCACCACGCCCGGCCCTTCATGTTTTAAAAGTACTTGGTCCAAGCCAGGCATGGTGGCACATGTCTGTAATCCCAGTACTTGGGAGGCTGAGACAGGAGGATGGCTGGTCCAAGGACAGCCTTAGCAATGTATCGAGATTCTCAGCAACCTAGTGAGATCCTGTTTCAAAACAAAACAAAACAAAACAAAAAAAACAGGCTGGGGGTGTAGGTTGGAGGTAGAATGTCCATGAGTTCAATCCCCAGTACAAAAAAAAGGTACTTGGTCCATACAACTAAATCCTTTTTATCCTATTGCATGGATATTCATACACATGCCTGCTCCTGGAGCTAGTTCATAAGAGGGACCATGTCTTATCCATCTATGCTTCTTGGTAGACTAAGCATGTTAATCATAGTAACTGCTGGGTTCTTCAACTCTCCCTCACAGATCATTTTGCCCATAGCTCACAATGAAAAGATAGCCACAGGAAGCCAGGGTTGGTATCATTTTCTTCCTATTCAAAACTATTTAGGTCATAAGTGGGCACCTAATTTAAGAAAGTCTATCTGTAAGCTGGTCAGCAAGTAGACATGAGGCCTGATATAAAAGGTTGAATTGTTTTAATCTGTCTTGGAATTTTGAACTAGAATTGGAGAAACCATTAGTTAGCAATGGAACTTATAGCTAAAAATATGTATAGACTGAAATCATCTAATAAAATCAGAACTGGAGGGGGCTGACAGAGCTAAGGCCACAGGGAATTAGAACAAACCAAAGTCGTAAGGAAGAAGCAATTCGGAGTAGACCAAAGTTATGAGGTCATGAAAAAACATGGTATAGAGTAAAATAAGCCACTGGACACGGCAGAAGGAAAAAAGTAAAAATATGCAGTGAAAAGCATCCAAAGAAAGGAAATAAAATTCACAACAAAAAATAACTGGGAGTTGACTGTTTTTTAGAGCATCCAATTTTGGGTTGAAAATCCACAGAAATAACAATAATAGCAATAACATTAAATACTAACATGCAAAGTTCATGAATTTTCTACACATTAATCTAAGTTTTACAACATGGTGAGGCAGGTGCTGTCATTAGCCACATTTTCCAACAAAGTCACCTGGTCATTAAGGAAAAGCTGTCACTTTCACCTAGATAAAGCCCGTGCTCCTAACTGCCACTCTACAGTATATTCTACAGTAATACTGCAGTAATTTATGATGCACGAGTGAGTCTGTAATCCTTAAAGCCAAAAAGGCTTCATTGAAGAAAACATTACAATGCCTGGTTTGAATAAAAAGAAGTGTGTGTGTGTTTGTGTGTGTGTGTGTGTGTGTGTGTGTGTGTGCGTGTGTTAAAAATACATAACAGAATTCACTATGTTAACCATCTATAGGTATAATCTATAGGTATATAACACAGTGGCATTAGGAACATTCATTTTGGGCAAACATCATCACTACCCATTTCAAGAACTATTTTATCATCTCAACAAAAATTCTTGCATTAGACAATAGCTTTCCATTTCTCCTGCCCGCTAGGACCTAGTAACCTCTATTATACTTTCTTTCTCCATGATTTTCACTATTATAAATACCTCATATAAGTGAAACTACACAGTATTCATCTTTTTGTGTCTGGCTTATTTCACTTAGCATAATGTTTTCAAGATTCATCTGTCTAGTATCAAAATTTCATTACATTTTAAAGCTAAATAGTATTCTACCATACATACATTTCACATTTTGCTTATATGTTCAACTGTCCATGGACTTTTGGGTTGTTTCCAACTTTTGGCAATTGCAAATAATGATATTATGATCGCTGATATACACATATCTGTTCAAGTCCAAGATTTCAATTATTTGGGGGTATATACTCAGAAGTAGAATTGCTCAATTATATGATAATTTTAAATTTAAGTTTTTGTAGAATTGCCATATTGTTTTCCACAGTGGCTATACCATTTTATATTTCCACCCGCAATGCACAAGCATTCCCATATCTCCACATCTTGGCTAACACTTGCTATGTTTAATATTAAATCAAGTGATTATTTTAACTGCATCCTATACTCATTTGCCTTGTGAAACTCTCATTATCTAAACTAGGCTCAGATTATTTAGGGTTTTCAAACTGTCTCAAGGTTTTCTTTGTTTCCCTCCAGGTATTAGAAACTTCTATTTCAGAGCCTCCATCTTGTACAAACCCCTTCTAGGACCTTTCAAAAGAAATGTGTTCATACAATCATTTACTCCAGTAAGATATGCTATAAGTATTTTGAGATCCAACTAAAGGGGAATTTCAGGATACATTTAGTTTGGGTTTATTGAATAATGTTAGGTTTTTTAGAGTCACTTCCTGTATGTCTTTCACTCCACTTATACTTATGGTGCTGATATCATAGGACAAAACCCTGGTCTCTACTAATGATATGAACCAACCTTCAAAACCCCACAAACGATCCAGATGCAGTGGTGTACACCTGTAATCCCACTACTTGGGGGCTGAGACAGGAGGATCGTAGGACCAACGCCAGCGTCAGCAACTTAGCAAGACACTGTTAAAAAAAAAAAAAAGACTGGGCGTTGTAGCTTGGAGGTAGAATGCCCCTGGGTTCAATCCCCAGGAAACAAAACAAAACAAAACAACAGGAAACAAACAAAGTAAGCAAAAAAACAGCTGTGAAACTATGACAAAACAAAGGCTAAATTATCTCTCTAGTTTTTCTGTGAAAATGGCATTACAAAAGAAATTGTCCTTATTTTGAATAGGGTAAGAAAAGAAAAGAAGAAAGGGAGGGAAAGAATAAAGAAATTCCATGAGAACATATCCAACAGATAATTTATACAAATATCATCTCATTTTGTGATACTTTTATATGTTGTCATTTTAAAATTAGTAACTACTTATTATATGTTTTTGTACCCTAAATAAATACTTTTTTAAGAATGCTCCCAAAATTCTTCGAGCTTTAGGCCTAACACATCCTGGTCTTCTACAACCACTGTATTTTTCATTAAAAAGCCATCTATCTTCTGAAATGATAAAATGAACCAGGATTCCAGTGCAGTATTTTATCTGAACTCTGCCTTGATAACGAGGTGGTGACATTGCTTCCTTGAAAACAGGAGCACCAAATAAAGAAAACTTTGTAAATGTTCTACAATACTGAATCCTTTGCAGAGACAAACTCCTTCCCCTCCATCCTCCCTTTTATTGTGACTTTTTGTATTGTTTTGGTACAGGGTATTGAACCCAGGGGTATTTTACCTCCAAGCTACACCCCCATCCCTTTTTTTTTATGTTCATTTATTGGTGCATTGTAATTATACATTTTGATTCCTTTTTGAAAATAATTTATTTTTGTTTTTGTTTTTGTTTTGTTTTGTTTTTGAAACAGGGTCTGGCTAAGTTTTCTTCAAACTTTTTTTCTATTTTACTTTTAAAATATGGTTGCAAAATGGAAGAATTGTGGAGTGTGATAAGAAAAGTGTTACTAAGGGCCTTCAATGTGCCAGGCATGATTTCTAAGTACTTGATTTGCATGAACATTTTTCATTCACTGAGGAAGAGCCTATCAGTATCCTCAGTTTGCTGACAAGTCGATGGAAATAGGAGATTGAATAATTTGCCCAAAGTTATAGAAGGAACACTAGACCTGAAGTCAAGGAACCTAAGTTAGTTTTACTTTGCTTCAGTTATTTTATTCATGAAATAATTATATTAGCTCCTACAGGATTCATTTTCCAAGAAGTTAGTTATGCGTACATTGCCCAGGTACTGTGGTGCACATCTATAAACCCAGTATTTGGGAGGCTGAGATAAGAGAATCATAATTTCTAGGCCAGTGCATGGTAATTTAACTAGACTGTTTCAAAATTAAAAAATTAAAAGGACTGGGGGGGTGTAGCTGATTGATACAGTGACCCTGGGTTTAATCCCCAGTAACACACACACACACACACATATATTGGGTTGGAAGTGGAGGACACTATTTGAATTAGCTGATCTCTTTGAAGTTTCTTCAGATTTTAACATTCAATTTAATACTATCATCCAGTGTAGTATACACTTCTCTTGAAAGATTTCTAAAAAACAATTACTTAAAAAGTAGAAATAAATCTATGTGATTTAATTTTCCCACAGATAGTTCAATATTGGCATTGATACAAATAATCTTAAAAGTTTAGTTAATATAACAAAAGCACTTTATGGATTAAAAAGATGAGTTATGTGTAGTACCTAAAGGTCTGATTACCTTTAGTGTCATGGCATGTAGAGGAAATTAAAATAACTAGATATATGATGCCTCAAATATATCTAAGTTTGTATGTGAAGGGAATTTATATTTTATCTGCTTAAATTGGTAACACCGTAATAATTTCAGAATCCTAGCAAATATAGTAATGACATCAAATTTGCTGTTCTAATTCTGTGCATTCTTTTCTTAGTTGCTGAAATGATGTTCTACTACCAAATGTTTCTCACTTTCTATGCTGTTTTTTTTTACATTTCTTCAGTGTTGATTAGATTTTATATTTTGCCTTCTTTCACATTACACCTCACTTATGGGAAATTGCCCTTATATGTTGAATTAAGACATGCAGTATTTCTTGCATGCCTTAATTTGTCATTATGACATGTTAAATGATAAAAACATTTCAGAGGCAGGGGAGAGGATGGTGGTATAGAGACATAAGTTGCCATGACTCCAGGTTTAGAGACCATTAACATAATAGCATTCAGTTTTGGCCTCACAAACTTATAATCTCCTTACTCCATGAAGGGATGATCCCTAAATGATAGGATTACTCACACTAATACTTCTCACAAGGCTTACCTTACCTTTTGTCACACAGATAAGAAACAAAAATAAACTACTCTAGGTGTTACAATTATTTTTAAGAGGGAGGGCAAAGCTTATTTCTAGGTGGACATGACTTTCTTTTAAAGTATATTCCAGTATAAAATTTTCATATTTAATAATCTATACTATCAAAGGAAAGGAGAAAAATGTGACCTAGCACTCTAGGTTTTGGAAAATGTAGTAAATAGGAAAAGGCAATAAGGGCAGTCAAAGGCAATCAGGCCACACATGACAACCAAACTATCTATTTTCCTGGAGTCTATACTAAACATTAAGACTTGGAGCCTGTTAAATCAAACAAGTAAACGAATGAGGAAAATAATATCAAATGAATTGTTTGTCATAATATAACAAAATTGTCAACAAGCAAGACAAACGAAAATGTAATTTTGAGTGAGTTCCCACATTTTTAACCCAGCCCCATTACTTATCGGTTCTGTGTGGTTGTAGACAAGTTGTTTACTATCTGAGCCTCAATTTTCTAATTTGTAATGGTCGTAAAAATGTTTAGTACAAAGTTGATAGCAGAATTGAACCAGACAGGCTAAATAAAGCAACTAATATCTAGCACAGAGTTAGACACTTCAGGAAGTGTCTATGGAGAAAACTTGTGAAAAACAATACGAGATCTCTTCAGGAACTTAAAAGAACAGTATTTACACACATATACAAATGCAGACAAATGCAGAGAATTTATAAGTTAGTTAGGCTTCACAATCACTTTGATATTTTCAAAAATGTCCCTTGATTAAATAAATAGAAAATTAATGAAGACTGTATCTATGAAAACACTAAAATAGGAGAAAAATTGCCCTAAAATAAAAAAAGTTTCTGAAGCCAATAATGCATATTACTATTTAAGATAACATCAAATACTATATTATCTAGTGATAAAAACATAGACAATAGAGATTTTCTTGGGATCCATTATAATCCGCCACTTAATGACTTAATAAATTTGGAATTTGGATTAGAAGAAATTTCTACTATCTTCCAAATCATTTGCATTCACATGGAGGTATTAAAAATGAATTTATTATCTTTGCCAAATTCCCATTTTTTAAAAAAAAACATTTTATGTCAAAAACATCTTCTAAGTTTCCTTTTAATGTACCATCTAATTTCATATAGACTTAGTGGCAAAATGCTAGCTATTCACTAATTGCCAAAATGTATTTTATAGTAAGAGGCTGGCAAAGTTAAAAAGAAAAAAAACACATATTTGCAATGTCTGAATGTTATGGATACGACATTCTCTCCATACATTTGGAATTTCTGAAAATTTAACTTTCGTTTTGGCGCTAACGAGGAGTTCATATAACACAAGGAATTTTAACTGTCAAAGAATATTTGCTATGTACCTACTATTTATCTAAGGTAGAAAACATAAGATAGGAAAAACTCAGGAAATATTTTAAGGTTTCTAAGACAGAAAAGTTATATACAAGAATTCAATAAAGGACAAGTATATGAAATCTTAATATATAAGCAATATTTTCCCTGAGTGGCAAAGGCATGTTAAGAAGAAAGGAATGTAGAGTAGAAATTGGGTTGAAATAGATTTGATCTTCCTGTCATTCTTTCTCCCTTCTCCTCCCAGCTTCTTATATATGTGTTCTTGCTCTTATTCTCTCTGTGTCTCTCTCCATCCCTCCCTCTAATGGGTTCCTAGAAAAAAAAAATCTCTAATGTCTTTAACCTATTAGTCTGACTTCTAAGATGCTTATGTCCATTATGACAACCTTGCTCTATCCTACCATGATCTCCCACTGGAACAACTGAGGTAGCTTTAACTCTGCTCCTACACTCTTTCTATAAAGTAATATTTCCAAATTACTAATACCACAAAGCCTTATCTCCCCTTTCATATTAGGATAAAAGCAAAAATCAAAAGCCTTGAAATATTTGCCTCTTACTTATCCTTTGTTATGGTTTAGATATAGAATACCCCCTGGAAGAGCTTATATATTAGTAATTGGAAAATGTTCAGAGGTAAAATAATTGAATCATAGAGTTCCAATCTCATCAGTTAATCAATCCACTGATGGATTAATGGATTTATTGGATATTAAGGTAGGCAGGTAGGACATGGCTAGAGGAGAAGGGTCATTGGGAGTGTGGTCTTGGGGATTTATACCTATGTCCACAGGCCCCATTCTTGCTCTCTCTGCTGCCGTGCTCTTAGCTCTGCAGATGTGACCCAGTCCAACATGGATGGAAACCTGTGAAACCTCCAGAACTATGAGCAAATAATCACCCTCTAAGTTGTGGTCATTAGGTATTTTGCATCATATCAGTGAAAATGCTGACTGAAACATCCCTTGAGCATAATTTCCCTGCAGTCTCCCTCATTTTCCCCTTTCTTCTTTGCCTAGGACGTTCATTTATGTTATTCCTTCTATGCCTAATTCATCCAGGAGAGCTCAATGTAAGCATCATTTCCTCAGGGCAGCTTTATCAAATGTATGTCAGGTTCTTTAATTATATGCTCTTATGAAATAATATCCCTTTCCTTTTGAGTATTTATCTCCTTGTGTACTGGGATATTCATTAGAGTGATCATCTGATTAATGTTAATCCTTACCTTCTATTGTTACCAAAATGTAAGAATGTTTTTTTTTTTTGGTGATTCTGGTACTGGGGATTGAACCCAGGGATGCTCTACCACAGAGCTACATCCCCAGCCACTTTTATTTTATTTTGAGACAGGGTCTTCACTAAGTTGCTCAAGGTGGCCTTGAACTTGTGGTCCTCCTTGAACTTGTGGTGGCCTCCCCAGTAACTGGGATTAATGTCTTATTGATACTTCCTCAGAATATGTGGAGAGGGCTGCAGAATCCTTCATCTCATATAAAAAGATATTCAGTACAGCATTCCTTCTGCTCAGCAGGTCTACAACAAATTTATAAAAGCCTTTTCTTAAGTGACCAAGTCCATCCCTACAAGGGACTCATATTAGTAACTTAGGTGACAAAAAGATGTCCATATTATTTTATTTACAACACTTGAATCACAAAAAATAGGGCCATTACTGAGGTACATATTCAACAGAGAAAGCATTAATTAAATCTCCATATTAAACTATTTCAAGAATTAGTCCAAACTAAAAAATATCTGCCAGTAGACTGGATCACCAGGCTTTCCTTATGTATAAATCCCATGCTCAACTCTAGTGAGGCTGGAATTAGATAAACATTAAAGCATCATTTTCCTCATAAGGGGATTGCCATACTTTGAATCTGTCCATTTTGCCAGTTCTTCACATTTTAATTATGTGATTTTGTCAGCTAGAGGTTGGAACGGGAAAATAAGAAAGAATCCAAGCTGGAAAGCCTATTTAGAAATACTACAGCAATTTTACCAGACATTTAGGGTAAGAGAGAGCTCTATAATCTATTTAAATTGCCCTGAAACAAAGTAAAGGCTTTTATTACCAATCTATGTATGGAAGAGTAAAAATGAAGTATAAGAGAAATAGTCAGATGTCACCAATAAAAGGGAATATTATTCAATTTTTCTCAGATGTTATTTTATAAAAATTCATAAAGTCATATATGTATACATATGAGTAAATATATACATATATATGTATATAAATGGGTGAAAGAGAAATCCCCCAAGAATGGAATAGTATTGTCTTTCTCATATTAGATGTTTTTGTCTATAATTTGGGCAATTCAATCTTTGTATCTCTTTCCCTTAATTTGTCAAATTAGGAAAATAATATCTATCACGGAAAATTATTTAGTAAATTACATTATTTACAATTTATAGTAATCTAGTATATTATTTAAGGAATAGTAAAGGACATGGGAAATGATTTGAAAACATAAATGAACTGTACAAACTTGTTATATCAAGATACATTTCATGATTTCTTAAAATTATGAAGAGTTAGAGTTAGAGGAGAATTTCTCTTTTATTTTGAAAACAGAAGAAAAAGTAAACATATTTCCCTATCAAATCATTGCAACCATTACCATTTAAAATGTATTCCAAGACCCTCCTTGGTCATAACAGATTGCAAAAGTTCTGGGTATTAATTTTCATCTCCTGGACCTGGAATACTCAATTGCTGAACCACATTCACTGGTGCATGTAGAGCACCCCAGCAATGAACTACTTATTATTGTCATTACATATTGAGGAAGCCATGGCCTACATTTGGAAGGACTCACTTTGTGAGTGTGCTTCTTAAGGGGAAAAATTAGAATTTCCAGTTACAAAATGAGTTACTGATGGCCAGAATATACAGCAGACAGACACAATGGATACTACACACTGGAAGACACTTCCTCTTACTTGAGCTCAGACCCGCAATTTTTAATTTAAAGTGTTACTTATTTTGTGCTAGGCAGGCCTGAGCTACAACATACATAGTAGAAGATACATAAGTCTATACTTTTTAATTCTAGATTTGAATTCACTGGTCTATGTATAGAACCCAGGAATAAAGTACTACTGTTTCTTGGGAGTTGGACTGTGCAAATTAGATTGAGTAGTTGGACACAAAGCTTTGAACAGGAGGGAATTTTCTCTGGGCAAATATAGATGACAAACCTACAATGGCTTTTAGCAGCTGGCAGGGTCTATTTGAAGAGCTAATGTCATTTTGTGTAATGGATTAGGAAGAACTGGATGCTCTCCATAATGTAGGCCAAGCATAATTTCCATGACTGAGTTTTTTGACATAACAAATACTATAGCTTCCTTCAATTTTCTAGTCTCATTTTCACCCATTATGGTGAGGGATTGGTAGGGAGGAGTCTGCACTTATCCACAGTCAGCTGAGGCTACAGCTGCAGTGAAAGCAAGAATTGATTAACATACAGAATTCATAGAATTATGACCTGTGGATTAGAATTATGAAAGAGTCAAGGACAGTTCTCAAGTTTCTGCCTTGGGTGACTCAATTGATGATGATTCCAGTGGTGGAAATAAAGAACACAGAAGACATGGTTTTGGTGAGCAAAATTAAGTTGAGTAATCAACATGTTGAAATTAAAATATTGCAACAATCTCTGTGGAGATATATAGATTTCAGAAGCAAACTGTAGGGCAGAAAAATAGACTTTTAGAGTCATCAACATATAGAGCTATAAATTGTTATTAAAATGTGGGGATGTGGGGATGGACTGAGTCTCAGGAGGTAAAAGGGAGAGAGAGAGAGAGAGAGGAAGAGAGAGAGAGAGAGAGAGAGGAAGAGAGAGGGGGGATAGTTCTGCTATTCAAGGGTATGAGCATAGAAAGAAGTGCATCCAAAAGAAGATGTTTAGAGAAATAGGCTAGTAGGAATTTCAACCAGAGAATAGTGGTCAATAGGATCAAAAACTAGAGATTAATGTAATAAGATAGGAATAGATAGGGATTCATGAATTTGACACTTACACTGATACTAGTACCTTTAACATAGAAATTTTGGTTGGAGCCTGTGACCTGAAGGTAACGCGATGAGAAAAAATAATTATGTAAAAGGATGATAAAGTGGATTATTTTTAATTGAACTTAAAGTTATTTAATGGACATTATTTGTTGTGTATTGCATTGAGTTATATATTTAAGTTCTTTGCCTCTCTCTCTCTCTCTCTCTCTCTCTCTGTCTCTCTCTCTGTCTCTCTGTCTCTCTCTCTCTCATTATACAGTTGAGTATATAGAAAAGAATTTCATTTATCCTAACATTTTTGAAGTGGCATTTACCATGTGAAAATAAGTTCACTCTTGTAGGTCAGCTGTGAAACTGAATGCAAAAGCCTGAGGCTAAATTAGAAGCAAAGCATTTTAGGTCCAACATAATTTTTACTGAAAAGAGAGTTACATAAAATTTAAAACTATAGGTAGCTCATTTAGTTGTATATGGCACATTTTTTCTTTTACAGAAATTGTTTCTGTTTTCTAAATAGCTTGAGTGGTTTCTTTGGTTTGACAAATAGTTATAAAAATAAGTTTGCAGCACAGGAGAAAATGTAGTGGTCAGATCCTAAATAAAAAATTTGATTTACTTAAATCATAGAAATTAATGATTAATGACTGTCAGGGAGAGAGTATTGTGACCTCAGTCACACAGACCAGGCATCTTTGTGTCATAGGGCATGGAGTTCACTTACATTCAAGGTTACATATGCTCAACTGCAGAGACAAGACAGGTCACTACATAGTATGCACGCCATACCACAGCTTCATTTCTTAACTTTGGAAAGCCCTCCATTGAAATTATGACTTTTTTTAGTAGTTTATCTGTGTTTTTTTGATATAAGTTCAATGCAAACTTTTGTAATTCCACCCATATCCTTTGCCACAGTACTTTAAGAATGAGATCTTTCCTATTATTATTATTATTATTTTTTTTTTTGCCGTACTGAAGATTGAACGCAGGGGCATTCTACCTCCACGCTACGGCCCCGGCCCTATTTTTTATACTTTATTTTGAAACCGGGTCTCACGAAGTTGCGGAGGGCCTCACTAGGTAGAGAGAGAGAGAGAGAGAGAGAGAGCGAGAGAGCTGAGGCTGGCCGCGAACCCGGATCCTCCGGTCTCTGCCTCCCAAAGTACTGGGATTACAAGCGTGCGCCATCACACCCGGCCTATTATATTTTTTAAATCAGCAAAAAGTGTTATATTCTCAAAGCAGAAAAAAAGGAACACCATGATTCTCAAGTCTTTCTCTAAGACATTTTACGATTCTGAAAGGATGAAAGATACAAGTAAGCTGTCAATCATAGACTTTTTTTTCAGTGTTGGGGACCAAAACCAAGGCCCCATGCTAGGCAAATGCTCTACCACTGAACTATAACACTAGTCCCACAGATGATTTTAGAATATTAGATAACACACCTTCACACACTGTCTGTATAAAGATAGGAATGCACCCATTGTTGTATTGCCTCAAGATAGCCAGCTTCTCACTGATTACTCTTTAGTGACACAACTTTTTATTTTCCCCCTCTCCTCATTTAATTTATCTGCATAAAAGAGGAGACTAGAGAAGTCTTCAGCTTATTAATTGAAGAAATATCTTTATCATAAAATCAGCACTTTCAGGGTGGTGGCCCTGGGAACATTAGGGCGTCTGGCTTCACTGGACTTGGCACTGGCAGATTTGCTATTTCTGGGAAAGATATTTCCATGGATTAGTCCTTATAAACCTGTGTTTGGAGCTGGTATATTTAGTGACTTTGGACCTATGGACTTGGAACTTGAGTAACCCTTTCTGTGGCACATTTTAACAACAGAGATTGATTGCAGCCAATATAACCAGAGGTGCTTGCTTTTCTGACAGGTCAGCTTAGGTGCTTCTATAGCAGATACAGAGACTCTCCTGAATCAGGCATTTAAGACTTTACTGATAAACCACTTAAATTATTATCAGAAGGTCACTTGTATATGGTGCTAGATAGACTAATCATTGGAAACATGAGGAAGACTGCCTATTTTAACTTGTCTGTTGACAGGAGCTGCTGTGGGTTTTTTCTATAAACAAATTCTATAAACAGATTCCATCTTAGAGGGTAGCTGAGAAGCAGCATTTTTAGAGACAGTATAAAAACTAAAAAAATAACATAATAAAAATGGACACTAGAACTGAATAGACATTTCTCAAAAAAGGAAATACAATTGACCAATAAACATATGATAAAATATTCAACATCACTAGGAATCAGGGAAATGAAAATCAAACCTACACTGAGATTCTACTTAACTCGAGTCAGATGGCAGTCATCAAGAACACAAACAATAACAACTGCTGGCGAGGAATTCTTACACACTGCTGGTGAGAGTGTAAATTAGTATAACCGTTATGGAGATCTGTATGGAGGTTCCTCAAAAAAGTAGGAATGGAACCACCATATGATCCAGCTATAACACTCCTTGTTATAGTTCCTAATGAACTAAGTCACAATACAATAGTGATACTACATGCATACCCATGTTCATAGCTGCACAATTCACAATAGCCAAATTATGGAACCATCACAGGTGCCTGTCAACAGATGGATGGATAACAAAAATGTGGTATATACACACAATGGAATTTTACTCAGCCATAAAGAAGAACAACATTATGCCATTTGCAAGAAAATGTATGGAACTAGAGATTATGCTGATTATGCTAAGTGAGATAGCCAATCTCAGATAGTCAAGGGTGTTATGTGTTCTCTCATTTGTGGAAGCTAGAGAGAAAGTAGGAAATATAAGGAACTTTAAATGATGCAAAGACAGATCTGTAGAGTAGTTGAAGGAGGTTAACAGAGACAGCTGGGGAGGTGACGAAGGAGGACTGAAGACGGAAACAGTTCAAATAATACTGTGAGAATATGTGAAGGTATTATCCCCAATTTCACTGACTCCTGTGGAAAAGGAAAAAGAGGGAGCAGGCTGGGATGTGGCCAGAAATACACAAAGAGCTGTGTGCACATTTGTTTTTAACACATTGAACTTCACTATGATGTATAATTGCAATGCACCAATATTTTAAAAAAGGACATTAATAACAACAGTTACTTGAAACCCATTTGCCTGCATCAATCCAGTGATTTCAGTGAAGAATCTACGGTGAAGTTGAGGTTCCTCTTCTTAATCATTGTGATAGTTAATCTAGGTTGTCAACTTGACCTGATCATGACACACCCAAGATTATGTGATTTTGGGTGTGTAACAGCAGATTAAAGAGAAAGCCCTGCCCTGAATGTAGGCAGCAGGATTCTGATAGGTGCAGACTTAGATAAAGAGGGAGAAGCCGCGTAGAGTGCATGCAACTCTTTCCGAGGAAAACACATCTGCTCTCGCCTGAGATCGTCAGCCGCCGGCTTCACCTTTCTCTGAAGAGCTTCTTGATCTTCTCGGCCTCCAGCTCTTGGAACTGAAACTTCACCATCGTTTCTCCGAAGAAGCTTCCTGATCTTCACGTCTTGGACTGGGACTGAATTAGTGGTTGCTCCGATCCTAAGACTCCAGCTCTTAGACCGTTCGACCAGCTACTGGTTCCTCTGACTCTCCACGTGCAGTCAGAACCTGGGACTACATTGCTTCAAACTGTAAGCCCATCTGA
>PVJS01051102.1:0-14090 GCA_004027185.1 Glis glis | reverse complement strand
CCCGCTCATTACTCCCCGCAGGTGTGAGTGAGGTTGGTAGTGATACCTTCATATGTGGACATAGCGTTGTTTGGACTGCTTGCTTCACCCGTCCTCCTTTTTCCCTCCCCACCTCCCTCCCCCAGTCCACTTCCTCTATTCTACTGGTCTCTCCTCATTTGTCTGAAGTCTCTCTTGTTTCTATTTTCTCTCTAGCTTCCACATATGAGAGAAGACATTTACCCTTGACTTTCTGAGATGGCTGATCTCACTTACCATAATGTTCTCAAGTTCCGTCCATTTTCCTGCAAATGACATAACTTTGTTCTGCTTTATGGCTGAGTACAATTCCATTGTGTGTATATGCCACAAGTTGAGGAAGGAAACTGTTCAAATAGTGTTATGTCCCCATAGGAAGTTACCGCTACTAATCTCACATGTATAGGAGAGGAGGAGGGGGGACCGGGTGGGATGCAGAGGGAAACGCTCCAAGAGCTGTGCGCATGTGTGTTTCTATCACTCTGAACCTCACTATCATGTATAATTACAATGCACCAATAAAACTATATTTTAAAATATGCATGCCTGTAATCCCAGTATTTGGGAGGCTGAGACAGGAGGATCGCATATTCAAGGCCAACCTCAGCAATTTAGCGAGGCCCTCAGCAATTTAGTGAGACCCTGCTTCAAAATAAAAAATAAAATAGAGAAGCCGTGCAAAGTGGCATAGGCTTTTAATCCCAGTACTTGGGAGGCCGAGACAGGAGGATCACAGGTTCGCAGCCAGCCTCAACTACTTAGTGAGGCCCTCTGCAACTTAGTGAGATTGTGTTTCAAAATAAAGAATAAAAATAGGGCTGGGGGTGTAGCTCTAAGGCAGAATGCCCCTGGGTTCAATCCCCAGTTCTACAATAAATAAGTAAATAAATAAATAAATAGAGCTGAGGGTGTAGCTCAGAGGTAGAACATTCCTGGGTTCAATCCCTAGCACCACAAAAATATCCTTTTTCATGTGAACATCCACACTAAGAGATGATACTTTGATAAGTTTATATCATAAACTTTGTCGCAAGATAATATTTGTAAGATCTTTATTCTGGACCTCTGTCAACAAAACAGAAACAGAATCAAGTATGACACCTATATCCTCTAAAACACACACACACACACACACACACACACACACACACACATGTCCTAACTTTACTGCATGTCCCTCCGCAGTTAACACTATTCCTCCACTCTTTTTATTCAAATCCCCTTGGACTCGTGTCTGGCCTTCGAGCCCTTCCTGCCTCCCATCCCGTCTGCTGTTCAGGCCTCTATTACCATCGTTTCAAGCTCAGCAATGAACCTGCATTAATCAGCTCCATGTTCACTTGTCATTTTAGCACTGTGAAGAAATGCAGCACTGTGAGTGAATCATTACTTCATCAGGAAAGCCAGCACCACAGCAGCCCTGCTCCGGGCTGGGTGCACCAGCTCTCGGGGCCTCAGGAAAGACTCCCGGTTCCGTCTCCTTGATCCTCTCCTGCAGGGTCCGCTGAGCTCTCAGCTCACCTGGACACGGTCTCTGGGAGGAAGGTCTTCGTATGGAGGGGCAGGTTCCTCATTAGATGGTGGGAAACGGTGACAGAAGCTCTGTCCCCAGAAGAGACAGCAGGACAGAGTCTGGCGTGGGTGCCCCAGACAGACCTCAGACCTCAAAGACACCACCCTGTCCTGTCCCACCCACGCTGTGCACGCTGAGGGACCAGGGCAAGGAGATCGCAGCTCCCTGTATCTGCTCAGGAGGCTCATTCCCTACCCTTACCTCATCCTCCAATGTCCTGACCTCCCTGGGAGACACCGGCCTGGAAAGACCAGAAGTTCTTCCTGCTCATTCTCTGTTCCAGGAGCTGACGATGCAGTGAGCCATTGCATTCACTCACCTGCCTCCCAGGGGCCCACCTTATCCTGCCTTTTAGTTAATTTTTTCTAAAGTCTGATACTGATGATCCCATCTTGAGCGGATCTCATGGATTTTCAAAGTCTCAAATTGTGGTGGGTACAAAGCACCTGACACCCCAGAAAACTGTCACCTCCTCTTTAACAAGGGGGATAACTGTGCTCCTTTGCAATAAAACCTTGGCCATTACATTTATTGGGGGGGGGGGACAGGACTACAAACTTTCTTATTTTTATTAGTGCATCGTAATAATACGTCTTACTGAGGTTCACATTCATACAAGCACACAGGCACACAGGTGTTGGTATGATTGTGTCAGGTCCTACCCTGATACCCACCCCTGCACCTTACATTTCTTGTATTCCCGGTCCTTCACCCAACACTACTAGGAACGTTATAGTTACGACACAAGAGCTCTCATTTGGTCCCTCATTTTGAAATGTGTGTTAAGAAGCGATACATATAATTTTCTCCCCCCTTCTTTGAAACTGGAGGTTGAATCCAGGGGAATTCTATCTGAGCTAACCCCAGCCCTTTTCATTTTTTATTTTGAAACAGGGTCTCGCTAAGTCACTGAGCTGTCCTCGAAGCTGTGATCCTGGGATTGCAGTCACGCAACACCAAGCCTAGTTTATATTTAGTTTTTTAAGCATCACCCAAGCATAACACCTCATAGGACCTGTGCTGTTTGGTGTTTTGTGAAGTCTATCCTATGAAGCAGCCAGGCTGTCATAAACTCCATCTCCACTGCAGAAACGGGGCGATGAGGGTCACACATCAAGGAGGGACAGGACCTTGATGCTTCCAGTTCTCAAATTCTGGGCCAGTGATTCCAACTAGACCTATTTTCCTCCTGGTAATATTTGCCAATCGCTGGAGGATAGCCCTAAGATCTACAATACACAGGACACCACCCAACACCAATAATTTTCCTGCCCCCAAATGTCAACAGTAGGAAAATGAGAAAAACAATCCTAGACCAATTTAATTACATAAAAGAATGAACAGCTGGGCATGGTGGAACATGATTGTAATCCCAGTACTTGGGAGGCAGAGACAGGAAGATCCGGGTTTGCAGCCAGCCTCAGCTACTTAGTGAGGCCTCCACAACTTCGTGCGACCCTGTTTCAAAAGAAAGAATAAAACATACGGCTAGGGGTGGAGCTTGGAGGTAGAATGCCCCTGGGTTCAGTCCCCAATACCACACACAAAAAAAGAATGACCAATGATTCAAGTTCAAATGCAAGTTCTGAGATTCCAATTCTCCTGTGGTCCCCAGAAACTCTGCATCCCAGCAAAATCCAAGGTGGGGTCGATGCCGCCAGTGCAGGTCTGTGGATGGAGCCTCAGCAGCAAGACTCTGTTGCTCTGTGATGTCCAGGGTGGGTAGTTTTAAGTCTTCTCTTCCTATGATTCTCTGTGTGATATTTTGAAGGCAAAATGTATTCACTCATGCTAGATACTGCAATAATTTCTCTGCTCAATTTTTCTTTGTTTTTTTCTATTGCCTTTCTTCCTAGTAGCAGGGATTGATCCTACAGAAGCTGCACAATAGACTTACATCCCCAGTCATTTTTATTTTATTTTTTATTTTTATACAGGGACTCACTAACTTTCCCAGGCTGTCTTTAAACCTGTGATCCTCCTGTCTCTGTCTCCCGAGTACTGGGATTACAGGTGTGTGCCACCATGCCCAGCTTTATTTAATTTTTTATTTTTATATAGGGACTCACTAAAGTTCCCAGGCTGATCTCAAACTTTTGACCCTCCTGCCTCAGCCTTCCTAGTAGTTGGAATTACTGACATGTATCCCCACACCAGGAATTATTTTATACATAGCTTCTTTACTGACAACTAATATACTAAAAATGACACATTAGTAGGCAAAATAATGATCTCCAAATGATATTTAGGTGCTAATCCACAGAACCTTTGAATATGTCAGTTTAAAAATAAAATTCATTTTTCAAACCCCAAGGAGCCTAAAGAGAAAGACAACGGAATGGGAGAAGATCTTTGCTAGCTATCCCTCTGACAGAGGACTAATATCTAGGATATACAAAGAACTTAAAAGACTTTACACTAAAAAAAAAACAAACAACCCTATTAAGAAATGGGCAACCGAATTGAATAGACACTTCACAAAAGAAGAGATACAAATGGCCAATAGATACATGAAAAATGTTCAACATCATTAGTGATCAGGGAGATGCAAATCAAAACTACTCTAAGATTTCATCTGACCCCAATCAGAAAGGCAATCATTAAGAAGTCAAACAACAATAAATGTTGGCGAGGATGTGGGGAAGTACGAATTCTCCTGCACTGTTGGTAGGATTGCAAAATAGTTCAACCACTATGGAGATCCGTGTGGAGATTCCTCAGAAAACTAGGAATGGATCCACCATATGACCCGGCTATACCACTACTGGGTATCATTCCAAAGGGACTGAAACCAGAAAACTACAGCAATTTATGCATACCCATGTTCATAGCAGCACAATTCACAATAGCCAAATTATGGAACCAACCTAGGTGTCATCAACAGATGAATGGGTCACAAAATTATGGGAAATACACACAATGGAATTCTACTCAGCAGTAAAGAAGAACAAAATAATACTATTTACAAGAAAATGGAAGGACCTGGAGAGCATTATGTTAAGTGAGACCAGCCAATCACAGAAGGAGAAGGGCCATATGTTTCCTCTAATATGTGCAAGCTAGGGAGTAGTGGGGATACAAAAAGGACTCCAGACAATAGTGGAGAAGCCTCAGTGGAGTCAGGGAAGGGGTCTAAGGGAAGGGGAAGGGGAAGAATGAAGTTCATTATAGAATTACTACCATCAACCATGTGTACACATGAGAATATACCAATGTCAAACTCAGTACTCTGTATTGGAGGAGGGGTGGCGGGGGGAGCACCAAGTGCTGTGTGCATGTTACTGTCAACTTGATTTTCATTGTGATATGAGACTATAATGCACTAATAAAAGCACATAAAATAAAAATAAAAGTAAAAAAATACATTTCAACACTAAAGTCCATATTAGCAACAACAGCAGTTAAGGTAGGGATAGACAAAGGAATGATAGATGCACAAGAGAAATCTGTGTTCTGTGAGTTTTCTCTACTACTAACTCCATGAATTGCTTCCATTCCAAGTGCAGTTTTTTCCATAGAAAAGTAAAACTCCTGACAATGTTATTGAAGAGATCACACCAGGCTGGTCCCATTTTATTAGCTGTGGCTGATTCCGTCTTGTAAGCTTACAATTTTGTAAGCTCCCACTCACTGGAAGTTCTGAAACTTCTGATCCCGCTTCCCAGAGGCAGGGCGAACAGTCCCATGGCCGGAGTAGAACAAAGGAAACGCCTGGTCACTAAGGAGGGTCATCAGCATATCCTATATGGTCAGCTCAGTGACCCAAGCAAATCAGCATTCCCCCTGCGCTGCATACCTTAGGATACCCAATCAATTCGTAGGGCGCTTAGTTTGCGCGGGCTTGTGTTAAGTAGAATCTATATAAACTCAGGCAGGTCTTTGTTCGGGGCGCAGACTCCATTTTGGGCTATAGGGGTCTGGATGCCCAGCCGGCCGTATCAATTTTCTTTTTCTTTTTGTTATTAAAAGATATTCAATAAATTTTTTTGTAATCCTTCACTCGGGTGAACGGTCTCCAATTATTCCCAATCTGCGGACCTAACAGTTATCAATAACAAAAAAGAAGTTACTCAATGTAATGTATGTCATTACATAGGAAGAAATCATGTTAAGAACTCTTTGCCATCCTATGAAATGAATGGGAATTTTCAAACATTTCTGGCTCAGTGTTTGGAATAACTCTGGAAAATCAGGATGACAGCAAAAGGAAAAACTGTTCAATATAAGAAAATGTAATAAAGTGAGTTGTGTATATTGCACAGAGACGTTCAGATCAGAGTAATGGAATTTCCAGGAAATAAATAGAATGAGCATGATCTGATCAGCCCCACAGTTTCCAGCTCTGAGGCTCTGCTCCCTGTGTCATGGGAACGTGGCTCTGAAGCCCAGGACAACGGCCCTTCTACACTTTACCCCCAAAGAGACTTCGCAGAGCCCTTTTGACATCTTGGTTCCTCAGGCTGTAGTTGAAGGGGTTCAGCACGGGGGTGACCACGGTGTACATCACTGAGGCTGGTGCACTTGAGTGTGAGCTGTAGGTGGCAGCAGGACTCAGGTACACACCTAGGCTGGATGAATAAAACAAGAAGACCACAGAGAGGTGAGAGACGCAGGAGGAAAAGGCTTCATACTTCCCCTGAGCTGAGGAGATTGCACGGATGGAGGAAACTATCCTGGAGTAAGAATAACAAATGCCAACCAAGGGACCACCACCCACCGACACAGATGCAAAATACATCACCAGGTCATTAGGAAAAGTGTCAGAACAGGCAAGTTGAACCACCTGGTTATGTTCACAGAAAAAGTGAGGGATGATTTCCACGTCTGTGCAGAGGGACAGCTGCAGCACCATTAAGCTGTATACCAGGGCCTGCAGGACACTCAGGATCCAGCACACCAGAACCAGCAACACGCAGAGGCAGGGGTTCATGATGACTGTGTAGTGCCGGGGGTGACAGATGGCCACAAAGCGGTCATAGGCCATCACTGCCAGGAGGAAGTTGTCTAACTCCACAAAGAACAAGAAAAGGTACATCTGGGTGATGCAGCTCTGATACGTTATGACCTTGCTGTGCGTCTGGATGTTCAGCAGCATCTTTGGGACGGTGGTGGAGGTGAGGTAGATGTCCACAAAGGACAGGTTGGAGAGGAAGAAGTACATGGGCGTGTGCAGGTGGGCGTCTGAGATGGTGGCCAGGATGATGAGCAGGTTCCCAACTACTATGACCAGGTACATGGAGAGGAAAAACCCCAGGTTGAGGGGCTGCAGTTCTGGGTCCTCTGAAAATCCCAGAAGAAGGAATTCTGTAATCCATGTGTCATTCTCCAGCCCCATGTGGTTGATGAAACAACCAAAGAAAGAGAAAAGGGACATGACACAATTATACTATACTACCTTGCAGAAATGCTCTCCTTTCTATTCTACAGGTAAGACAGAAATTCCTGTGTTTGTATGACACAGGCCCACCTGCATTTCTGTTTTGTAATTCCTATCTTTGGCCCTTCCCCCAGTATATTATGAATTTAAAAAATTGAATTTCTCTCCTGCAATTGAGAAATACAACTCAATGATTATCATGTTCAGGCACTCTCTAGGCAATGATTGATTTGTGCTAAGAAAAAAAAATTTCCTAAATCTAATGAGGGAGAATTATTAAAATTAAAATCACTGCAAATATAAGTAGAAAAAGTATCATGTAACATGATCACAGTTGTTTTGAAGGAAAAAAAGCATATGGGAAGGAGAAAGCAGAGAGGAAGTGTTATTTGGTCCTGGGGGGTTGGGCAAGACCAGCAGAGAGAGAAGCTTGAGAGGAGACCTCGGAAGCCAGGGCAGGAGCCACACAGCTGTCTGCAGACGAATGCGCCTGGCAGAAACAGCGGCCAGTGCAAAGGCCCCGAGGGAGGTGCTTGGTTCAGATGTACTTGGTCAGCAGGAGCCAGGGTGACAAGGAGAGGGAGCCAGATGGAGAGCGGTGGGGGCTGGTGTCAGAGAACAGCCAAGACCAGAGTGGCCTCGTTGCTGCAGAAGCTTCTAGATACCAGAACTCTCTCTGTCCAAAGGTGGCTGCATTTGCCTTTGATTAAGTTGACCGCCGAGGCACCTGGTGAATAGACACGCACCTCTTCATCATTTCCATCAGTCACCTTATAATCTGGCCTCTGGATTACAAATCGCCCTTTGGAATATGTTGAATTCAGTTTTTTGTTTTGGGGTGTGTGTGTGTGTGTGTGTGTGTGTGTGTGTATTACTGGGGGATTGAACCCAGGGTCATTCTACCTCCAAGCTACCCCCCCACACTATTTTATTTTTTGTTCATAAACAGAGTCTTGCTAGGTTGCTGAGAGACTCATTATGTTTCTGAGGCTGGCCTCAAAACCATGATCCTCCTCTCTCAGCCTCCCCAGTACTGAGATTACAGACATGTGCCACTATGCCCGGCTTTGAGCTCAGTTTTTAAATATGAAACATAAGAATATGTGTTTTCCTGTGCCATTACACACTGATTTGTCTAATTGGGACTTCTGTATTTCATTCCATGTCAACCATTTTTAATTGACATGTAATAATATGTGTATATATGTAACGGGGGCCTGCTTCCAACCCTGGCACCTAACAGATGGCCAATTTCAAAGCTGACATTTTTCCTCCTTTGTCCTACCCTCTTCCTTCATCCCCTGTTAACAAATGATCTGCTCTTTTTTTTTTTTTTTTTTTTTTTTTTTGCGGTACCGGGGATTGAACGCAGGAGCGTTTTCCTCCACGCTACGCCCCCGGCCCTATTTTTTATGCTTTATTTTGAAACCGGGTTTCAAAAAGTTGCGGAGGGCCTCACTAAGTAGAGACAGAGAGAGAGAGACAGAGAGAGAGCGAGAGCTGAGGCTGGCCGCGAACCCGGATCCTCCGGTCTCCGCCTCCCAAAGTACTGGGATTACAAGTGTGCGCCACCATGCCCGGCAAATGATCTGTTCTTATCCATTTACTGATGGAAGGGGACCCGGCACCTGTGGATCTGCATAAGAACTGACTCAAGGAAGCCTTACACATGAACTATGTTCCTTCTGCTAAACACAGCAGCACCAGCACGACCCTGGCCTGTGGATCTAAATAAGAACTGACTCGACGCCCGCCCCGGACCCCGGCATCCTCCCGCGTCACCCCAGCGGCCTCTGCTCCCGCCCCGGACCTCGGCGTCTTCCTTCATCACCTCGGCGGCCTCTGTGCCCGCCCAGGACCCCGGCATCCTCCCGCGTCACCTCGGTGGCCCCTGTGCCCGACCCCCACCATGGCGTCCTCCTGCGTCACCTCGGCAGCTCCTGCGCCCGCCCAGGACCTTGACATCCTCCCACGTCACCCCAACAACAGCCCCTGCGCCAGGTACCGGATCCCGCGACACTTCAGCAGCCTCTGCGCCCTCCCCGGACCTCGGGGTCCTCCCGCGTCACCCCAGCAGCCCCTGCGCCAGGTACCGGACCTCAGCGCCCTCCCACGTCACCTCAGTGGCCTCTGCGCCCACCCCGGACCTCGGCACCCTCCCGCATCACCCTGGCGGCCTCTGCACCTGCCCTGGACCTCAGCGCCTTCCCACATCACCTTGGCAGCCCCTGCACCCGCCCAGGACCTCGGTGTCCTCCTCTGTCACCTCGGCAGCCTCTGCACCCGCCCCGGACCCTGGCATCCTCCCGCATCACCTCGGCACCTCGGCACCCTCCCACATCACTTTGGCGGCCCCTGCGCCCGCCCAGGACCTCAGCGTCCTCCTTCGTCACCTGGGCGGCCTCTGCACCTGCCCCGGACCTCGGCATCCTCCCGTGTCACCACAGCAGCCCCTGTGCCAGGTACCAGACCTCGGCGTCCCCCCTCCGCTTCACCCCAGAGGCCTCTTCGCCCAGCCCTGACCTCAGCGTCCTCTCGCATCACCCCAGCTGCCCCTGTGCCCACCCCAACCCCAGCGTCCTACCGTGTCACCCCAGTGGCCCCTGTGACCGGCTGGACTGCAGCATCCTACCGCGTCACCCCAGCAGCCTCTGAGCCCACCCCGGACCCCGGCATCCTCCCGCGTCACTCCGGCAGCCTCTGCACCCAGCCCCAGACCCCGGAGTCCTCTACGGTGACCCAGGCGACCCTCCATGCCCGGCCTCAGACCCCCGTGCCCCATCTCGGACTCACACGCCCTCCAACGCTACCAGGGTGACCCTCCACACCCGACCTCGGACTCCCGCGCCCTCCAGCACTACCAGGACAACCCTCCATGCCCAACCTCAGACCCCAGGGTCCTCCTGCGTGACCCTGGTGGCCCTCTGCGCCATGCCTCAGACCCCAGTGCCACACTGCGCAACCTGGGCGGCCCTCCACACCCGGCCTCAGACCCCAGCGACCTCCTGCATGTCCCGGGCGGCTTTCCATGCTCGGTCTCAGACTCCAGCGCAGCCACTGAAGACCCAGAGCTTGCACCTCTCTCCCCCACGCGGGAGCCTCTGTGCCACGCTTCAGAGCCCAGATACACTCTGGCACTGCCACCCAAGACCTGCGCGACTCTCCGGGATGTCTCTGAGCCAGGGCATGCACCAGCACTGCCACCTGAGATCTAGGAACACACACTGTCCCCTGGGACCCACGTGTGATCCTCTGTGCCGCGCTTCAGAGTCTGTGCACCCCTAGGTGCTGCTACTCGATACCCGGAGCCCGCACCTCCCACAGGCCTGTTCAAAATCCTCAGTACAGCGCATCAGAGCCCAGGCACCCTCCGGCTACATTGCCTGAGACCCAGAGCACGTGTGCATCCCTAGGGACCCGAGCGACCCCCAGCACCTGCGCCTCGGAAACAGGGCACCTTCCAGCACCATCACCCACGCCTCAGTGCCCACACCCAACACCGGGCCTCGAAGTGCTCCTCACATGCCAACACCCGCGCTCCAGAGCCTACGTATCCCCCCACTCACAATACTACACCCCAACCGGACAAGAGGGATCCACAGCCTGCAGCGTACTGACCCAATTGGAACTGCAGGGACCATCAAGAGGTCTCATACACAGAAAGGAAGATGATGGGGAGGCAACAGAAACACAAAATGGAAAACACCGAAAATACAAGAATGAGGAACAGTGAGGAAACAAGAAACACCCACAATGCATCAACAAGTGAGATCACTGACTCTGACCTGCAGGAAATGCAAAACGGAAAATTCCAAATTTTAATCTTCAGAATGATGAAAGGCCTCAAAGCAAGCATAGAGGAGATGAAGGAGGAAGTTGAGGCTCTAAGAAAGAATCAGAAAGAAACTCTGAACGCAATGAAGGAGTCAATAAACGAATTAAAGACTGCAATAAAAACCAACTCCAGTAGGCTCAACCACATGGAAAACAGGGTATCACTCCTGGAAGACAGCTCATTCAAAGCTGAGAACACGGGCAGGGCATGATGGCGCATGCTTGTAATCCCAGTACTTTGGGAGGCAGAGACCGGAGGATCCGGTTCGCAGGCAGCCTCAGCGCTCTCTCTTTCTCTCTCTCTCTCTCTCTCTACCTAGTGAGGCCCTCCACAACTTCGTGAGACCCGGTTTCAAAATAAAACATAAAAAAAAACTGAGAACACAGTCAACGATATACAGAAGATATTACAACAACACACCCTGGCCATTCAAGAAATACAAGACAATGCAAGATGCCCTAACCTAAGGATAAAAGGCATTGAAGAAGGTTTAGAAGCACAGACCAACGGTATCAGAAACCTCTTCAAAGAAATAATTTCAGAGAATTTTCCGAACATAGAAAAAGATTTGGATATTCACATACAGGAGACATATAGAACACCGTTAAGACAGGACCAAAGAAGGACCTCTCCTCGCCATGTAATAATTAAAATGACTAACATAGAGGCCAAAGAAAGAATCCTAAAAGCAGCAAGAACAAAAGAGCAGGTGACATACAGGGGCAAAACAATAAAAATCACCCCAGACTTCTCAACCCAAGTCAGGAATACCAGGAGAGATTGGTACGAAGTACTCTGGACCCTGGAAGAAAACAACTTCCAACCAAGACTGGTATATCCAGCAAAGCTATCATCTAAAATTGATGGAGAAATAAAAATGTTCCATTATAAACAAACACTTAAGGAATTCATGAAGACCAGGCCAACACTGGAGAAAATCCTAAAAGAAATAAATAACAAAGAAGGGAAAACAAGCAATTTTCAGAACCACGGGAGAGGTGAACTCCACCAGGTAGTCAACTAAACAAGGAGATTTGTCACTACAGCAAACAGAAAATAGAACTCAAAATGAGAGGAAACAAAAATCATATCTCAATAATAACATTGAATGTCAAAGGACTCAACTCCCCAATTAAAAGGCACAGGCTGGCAATATGGATCAAAAAGCATAACCCAACTATATGCTGTTTACAAGAAACTCACCTTCTAGTCAAAGATACTCATATGCTAAAGGTAAAAGGATGGAAAAAGATATACCATGCAAACAGAGATCGAAAACAAGCAGGGGTAGCAACGCTTATATCAGACAAAACAGACTTTAAGCTAAAACACATCAGAAGAGACAAAGAGGGTTACTTCTTACTAATAAAAGGAACAATCCAACAAGAAGATATAATAATAGTAAACATTTATGCCCCAAATGTGGGCGCACCCACATTAATAAAACAAAGTCTTTGGGACATCAGGTCCCAAATAGACCCAAACACAATAATATTGTGAGACTTCAACACACCACTCATGCCACTAGATCGATCCTCCGGACAAAAGATGAATAAAGATTGTTCAGACCTAAAGAAAACTATAGACCAAATGGATCTAATAGACACATACAGATTATTTCAACCAACAACACCTGAATACACATTTTTCTCAGCTGCCCACAGAACATTCTCCAAAATAGACCACATACTGGGTCACAAAGCAAGCACCAGCAAATTCAAAAGATGTGATATAATTTCCTGCATCTTCTCAGATCACAGTGGATTGAAACTGGAAATTAACAACAGGAAGACAAAAAGTAATCACATAAGTACATGGAGACTGAATGATACACTCCTGAACGAAGGACTGGATCAGAAAAGAAATAAGGGGAGGAATAAAAAAATTCCCGGAGTTAAATGAAAATAGAGACATGACATATCAAAATCTGTGGGACACCTTGAAAGCGGTGTTAAGAGGAAAATTTATAGCACTGAGTGCCCACATAAGAAAAACAGAAAACATCCAAATAAATAACCTAATGAGCCTGGCGTGGTGGCACACACTTGTAATCCCAGTATTTGGGAGGTGGAGACCGGAGGATCTGGGTTCGCGGCCAGCCTCAGCGCTCTCTCTCTCTCTTTCTCTCTCTCTCTCTCTCTCTCCTTATCTCTCTCTCTCTCTCTACTTAGTGAGGCCCTCTGCAACTTTGTAAGACCCAGTTTCAAAATAAAGTATAAAAAATACTAGCCACACACATTCAAAACCATATTGAGAAAATCGTACACCACGACCAAGTTGGTTTCATCTCAGGAAAGCAAGGATGGTTCAACGTATGCAAAACAATACATGTTATCCACCACATAAATCGAACTAAAAACAAGAATCACATGATCATTTCAATAGATGCGGAAAAAGCATTTGACAAAATTCAACACCCATTCATGTTAAGAACTCTACAGGCAATCAGAATAGAAGGAACATACCTCAACATCATTAAGTCAATATATAAGAAACTCAAAGCCAACATCATATTGAAAGGGGAAAAATTGCCAGAATTCCCCTTAAAATCAGGAACAAGACAAGGATACCCACTATCATCACTCCTTTTCAACATAGTCCTTGAAACTCTTGCCAGAGCAATAAGACAAGAGAAGGATATCAAAAGAATTCAAATAGGAAAAGAAGAACTAAAATTATCTTTATTTGTAGACGATATGATCCTATACCTAGAAGACCCAAAGAACTCAACCAAAAATCTATTAGAGCTGATTAACAAATTCAGCAAATTAGCAGGATACAAGATCAACCTAAAAAAATCAGTAGCTTTCATATATGCCAACCATGAATCCACTGAGAAAGAAATCCAGAAAACAATTCTATTCACAATAACTTCAAAACCAATCAAATACCTAGGAATAAACTTAACCAAAGAAGTAAAAGACCTCTACAATGAAAACTATAGAACACTGAAGAAAGAAATCGAAGAAGATCTTAGAAGATGGAAAGATCTCCCCTGCTCTTGGATAGGCAGAATAAATATTATTAAAATGGCCATTCTGCCAAAAATGATCTATAGAATCAATGCAATCCCTATCAAAATACCAACTTCATTTTTCACAGATCTAGAAAAATCAGTCATTAATTTTATATGGAGAAACAAAAGACCCAGAATAGCCAAAGCAATTCTCAGCAATAAGAATCTTGCAGGAGGCATAACAATTCCTGATTTCAAATTGTACTACAGAGCTATAGTAATAAAAACAGCATGGTATTGGCACAAAAACAGACACATAGACCAGTGGAAC
>PVJS01051100.1:0-14089 GCA_004027185.1 Glis glis | reverse complement strand
ACCAGGGATTGAACCCAGGGGCATTTTACCTCTGAGCTACACCCCTGGCCCTATTTTTTATATTTTATTTTGAAACTTGGTCTCACGAAGTTGCGGAGGGCCTCACTAAGTAGCTGAGGCTGGCCGCAAACCCAGATCCTCCGGTCTCCACCTCCCAAGTACTGGGATTACAAGCGTGCACCACCACGCCCGGCCCAACTCTTTCTAAGTTTGGGTAATTCGCTGATGTCATTTCTCTGAAGAGATTTCTAATGCCCTTTGCCTTTCTAGACCTTCTTCAATGCCTATTATCTATAAGTGAGGTCATTTTATATTATTCCATATTTCCTGAATGTCCTGGTCATGTTGTATTGTCTTCTCTATATAGTTGGATGTGTGGTCAGTTTTGAATGAACTGTCTTCCAAGAGTGAGACTCTGTTTTCCATGTGGTCTAGTCTGACAGTGGTGGTTTATATGGAGGTCTTTAATTCATTTATTATCTCCTTCATTTCTTTCAAAACCTCTTTTTGGTTCTTACTTAGGGCCTCAATTTCTCTATAGTGTTCTTTCATCTCCTGTCCCCTACTCTGATTTCATTTCTAATGTCTTTGATCATATTGAAAATAAAAATTCTGAATTCTAGCATTTTCTGCAGCTCAGTATTGGTGATCTCCCTTGTTCTTGAGTTGTAGGGGTTTATTGTTTCCTCATTGGTCTTCATTCTCATGTTTTTAGAATTCTCAGATTTGTATTTCTGTTGTCTTGTCATCCTCTTCCTCTTTGTGTGAGAGTCCTATTTGTTATCCCTTTATAATAAGGACTATGCTGGAGGTATATATTTGCCTCAAAAAATCTATCTCATATGATCAGACTTTTGAGTTTGTTCTCCAGAACCTCTTTAACAAGCTATAGTTTTTAGTGCAGGCAAACAGGAGTCTTTGATTGGCTGCAAGTCACCGTGCTCCCCAGGCCCAACCTCAGTAGGGCCAGAGACTATGATGTTCCATTCAGAGCATGCAGCCTGCTGGTTGGGATTTAATGCTGCACGGACACACCACTCCTCTGCTGGTTGTGAGCCCATGAAACTCTGCAGAGTGCTGACCTCCTGCCTCTGTGGTGACTGGGTCTGAGTTCAGCAAAGCCAGAGATTACTATGTTCCGAGCTTGTGACCAGGCTGGCTGAGCTTTGATGGCCCAAGGACACCACTGCTGATTCGCTGGTTGCGATCATCTGGAGCCCAGGCAGACACTGGCATGTATGCTCACCAGACACAAACTCTCCTGGGGGAGAGAGTGTTGCGCAGCCCATAGCTGCGATCACGTGAACTCTTGCTGGCCCCTGGCCTCCCTGCTTTCAGGGCCCAAGCTCTGGCAGAGACTGTACAGTTCTGAGCCTGGAGCTTGGGTGGCTCAGTTATTTATCCCCAGGGACACCACTGATGCTCTGGGCTGCTGTGATCTCATGAGACCTTGTGGGCCACCAGCCTTGGTGCTTGTGTTGCCCAAACACCACCAGGTGCGAGTGTATAGCCTTCCAAGACTGCAGCATGGTTGGCTGAGTTATTTCACCCCAGAGACACCACTGTTGTTGGTCCTGTGGTGATTGCTGGAGACACTGCAGGGGTGGGAGTGACCTGCGCATCCTAGGTCCCACCCGCTCAAGTATCCCTAGGGACTGCCTGCTAATTCACGTTTCTGCTGTGTCCAACTGTAGCCCCCACCCCCACCTTTACAGGGATGCCTTGCCAACTCACAGACCCCACAGGTCTGTTGTTGCCACGCATATCCCTGTAGCTGAGCAGGCTCTCACTGGGACAGTTTGTAAACTCATGGTCTTGATGAGTGGCGCTCAGGTCCCTGCAGGAAGGGACAAGTTCAGCTGCAGTCATAGGAGTTCACTAGGCAGTATGGATGGTTGGTCTGTAGATTCACAGTGGCCTTGATGAGGTCACTGGGGTCCCTGCAGGAAGGTCCTGTCATTTCTAGGTCCAAGTTCAACGACAGCCACAGGAATTCACTGGGCAATTTGGTTAGTTGGTCTGTAGATTCACAGTGGTCTTGATGAGATGGGATGTAGTCTCTGGGGTCCCTGCAAGAAGATTCTGTCATTTCTCAGTCCAAGTTCAGCTGCAGTTGTAGGGTTGCACTGGGCTGTTTGGCTGGGCTGTCTGGGGAGTCACATTCTTGAGGTATTTGAACATGGAAAAAATCATGCAGTTGCTTCTGATGTTGGTTTTCTGCAATCACTGGCTTGACAAGACTATGCTTCTTCTTTGCTGGAGTTGGTCTCTAAGAGCAGCCGGGTCCTGGCAGCTGCCAGCCCAGGCGGGGACTCGCCAAGATGGTGCCGCTTCTGCTCTCCACTCACCAGATGAGATGTGTGGGGCTCTTTTCATCCTCTGCTCTCTGTGCTGCATCCAATTCCACCACATTTCCATTGTCTTTCTTCCGTTCAGTTCTGATTGCTTTTCTTCTCTTGCCAAGAAGCAGTCTTCTGGCTGGTTGAGTTCCGAGTCTCAGAGCAACTGAAACACGCAGTCTTCCTGTATTGTGCCATCTTTAATCCCTTAACCTCCATTATGGTAAATGTCAATAGATTTAACTATATGAACAGAAGCTCTTGAAGAATTATTAGTGATATTTAAGAGAATAAAGGGGTTCTTCAACAGAAACCTTTGAGAGCCACATCTCTAGAGTTTCTCATTTCATAGCTTGAATTCCTATATTCTCAGTTTGCATACTATTGCTTTGACAGATATTCAGAAAGTCCCAGTGAAAGAACCCCCAGCTGTTGCAAGAGGCTCCCTTTGGGACTTGAGTGCCTGGAAGGTGAGTATACATTACAACCTCCTCCAGTCTTTCTGCTTTCTGATTATAAATATGTCTGCAACCCCCTCCCATCAGTAATACAGGTTGGAGACCAAGTCTTTAGCATATGGACCTTTGGGGGATGTTTAAGATCCAAACCCTAATAAACACACCTTTCCAACCAGTTTTCTCTTTCTTTCTTTCTTTCTTTCTTTCTTTCTTTCTTTCTTTCTTTTTTTGTGTATGTGATGCTGGGAGTTGAACCCAGGGGCATTTTACCTCTGAGTTATACCTCCAGCCCTATTTTATTTTTGATTTGGAAAGAGTCTTGCTAAATTGCTGAGACTGGCTTTGGACCTGGCTTTGATCCCCCCTCCTCAGCTGCTCTATACTGGGATTACAGGCCTGCACCACCACACCTATCCTCCAATATCATTGCCATTTCTCTATCATCAACATCCTATGTCTCCGTTAAATGTGTACCACTTAGTGTCCCTTTTTAATCTCTTCTTGCACATAGTGTTCCCTCCCCTGGGAGGCTATTTTTCTACCATCACATTTAGAAGGAAATGGGGGAGTGGGGGCACACACAAGACCCTTGGTTCAATCCCCAGCACTGCAAAAAAAAAAAAAAAAGAAAAAGAAAAAGAAAGAAATCCAGGCATGGTGGCGCATGCTTGTAATTCCAGTACTTGGGAGGCTGAGATAGGAGGATCACAGGTTTCAGGATAGCCTCAGCAAGTAGTGAGACTCTCAGTAACCTAGTGAGACCCTGTTTCAAAAGAAAGAAAGAAACAAACAAACAAATAAAGCTGGGGGTGTAGCTCGAAGGTAGAATGCCCCTTCAATCCCCAGTACCACATACACACACAAATAGATAAATAAATAATCATTAATTTTATAATTAAAATTATATATTAATTCTATACTATATTTATATAATTATATAAAATTATAAAATTATATAACTTACTATATATAATTTTATAATTAATTTTATATATATTAATTTTATAATTAAAATTCAAATATCAATATCAATATTAACTATTAATATATTATAAATGAATAATAATTAGCCGGGTGTGGTGGCGCACGCTTGTAATCCCAGTATGTGGGAGGCGGAGACCGGAGGATCCTGGTTCGCGGCCAGCCTCAGCTACTTAGTGAGGCCCTCCGCAACTTTGCGAGACCTGGTTTCAAAATAAAGTATAAAAAATAGGGCTGGGGGTGTAGTTCAGAGGTAGAACACCCCCCTGGGTTTAATCCCCGGTACCGCAAAATAAATAAATAAATAAATAATAATTAAATTTAAAAGAAAGAAATGGCATTGAAGATTAGATGTGGCACTCCAAACTTTTCTTTTGCTTCGTCAGCAAAAAAGAACACATTCAGCTGGGTATGGTGGCACACACCTGTAATCCCAGTACTTGGGAGGCTGAGACAGGAGGATCGCAGGTTTGAGGACAGACTCAGTAAGTAGTGAGACTCTCATCAACCTAGAGAGACCCTGTTTCAAAATAAAAATAAAAAATAGGGCTGGGGGTATAATTCAGAGGTAGAATGTGCCTGGGTTCAATCCCCAATGCCACACACACACAAAGAATACATTTATAGCAATGTTGGAGAGCTTGGCATCTGCAGGGTATATATTAGAGCTAGTTAGGGGGTTTCCTGACTTTAATTTCTCAATGTTAATATATGATTCTCCTTTGGTTAAGGCTTCTAGACAGTTACATGAAGAATGAGAACACTCCTAGAACTCAAAAGTTCCAAGTGAATCTTTGCCAACCATTCCTGCCTGAGAGCAACTCTAAATAGTTTATTCAGGGAGTGGTTTTGTGACTTCCAGTTTTAGCAACTGTGTTTTCCCGCATGGTTTCTGTGGAGCAGAAGGACTGAGTCAGCAAAGAGACACACCACTATGAGCCTGAGGCTCTTAATGAAACAGGAGAGGATAATGGGTTTAGGGCACCTGTGCTGTTAATTGAGAGTTACTTCAATAGAAAACTAGTGCAACTGTGATAGGAACCTGATTCTAGGAAAACACTGGCGGACAGCTCTGAAGAGCCAGGACCCTGTCCTGGGAGCACATTCAGGCACGCTTGACCTTTAACCACAGTCCATCCCATAATGATCTCTAGGTGCCTGAAGACTTGTAGATGCCCTCCAGCCTTCTGAAGGTCCACGTGATCGTCCACACGGGTATTGCTTCATGGGCGTAGTCAGCGCTTGCTTCATACTCTTACAAAGTTCAGTCAAGATCATCTGAGAATGCCAAATCAGGACTGTGGCCCAAAATACTTGTGGACATATGCCATGGTCAGTATGTCCCTGCAGCCTGTAATACCTACAGGTGCCAATGTACTAATTACAGGCTTGCTGTTGTTAATAGTGTTCTCTCCAGCCTGTCTATACTGTAACATGTTCCTCAGTAGCATCCAAACACCAACAGAAACAGCGTCTTCATATCCTTAGACGCTCCAAATAACCCCTACGTTAGGACGGTCTGAGCACAGCTTTGCTGAGTGGGTCGATGGAAAACAGGAACTGGGTTTTATTATGAAATAGGAACAGCTTGCCTATGGCCATTGTGGAACTTTGTCTTTCAGTATTGAGCCTCCCCCTGCCTCTCATCTCCCAGGAGGGTCCCCCAAAGCCATCCACAAGAAGAACAGAGGACTTACAAAGTAAGGAGGAGGGGTTGTTTTGCTCAGGGCACGGGACCACTCCTTCCTTTGCAAGATTAAATAAAACTCCTAGCCGGGTGTGGTGGCGCACACTTGTAATCCCAGTACTCGGGAGGCTGAGACAGGAGGATCCGGGTTCGCGGCCAGCCTCGGCTACTTAGTGAGGTCTTCCACAACTTAGTGAGACCCTATTTCAAAATAAAGAATAAAAAATAGGGCTGGGGGTGTAGCTCAAAGGTAGAATGCCCCTGGGTTCAATCCCCAGTACTGCAAAAAATAAAAATAAAAAATAATCTAAAAAAAACCTCTAAATGGAAGCTGCTGAGTTCAGCACTGGATTATCCAAGAGAGAATTCAAGAAGTTCCCGGGCAATCGGGCTCTGAAGCAGCACCGTGGAAATGAAGTCCCCCCTTCCACGTAAGTCCCACGTGGTCTTTGCACAGGCAGTAGTCAGGCGTGGCCCCTAGCGTCTAATAAAGGAAAAGGACCCATGATCAAGTTCAAGTGTGAGGATCCAACTCTACCTTAAGCAGGAAGAAAACCTATTAAAGGTTTTTGAAGCCAGGTGTGGTGGTACCTGCCTGTAATCCCAGTACGTGGAAGGCTGAGACAGGAGGATCGCAGGTTCGCAGCCAGTCTCAGCAACTTAGTGAGGCCCTCAGTAATTCAGTGAGACCCTGTTTCAAAACAAAAAATAAAATAGAGCTGAGGGTGTAGCCCAGAGGTAGAATGCCCCTGGGTTCAACTCCCAGTACCATAAAAAAAAAAAGAAAGAAAGAAAAGAAAAATAAAGAAGGGCTAAGTGTGTGTGTGTGTGTGTGTGTGTGTGTGTGTGTGTGTGTGTGTTTCTTTCTTCTTTCTTTGTTTCTTTCTTTTTTTGTAGTACTAGGGATTGAACCCAGGGACATTCTACCACTGAGCTACACCCCCAGCCCTTTTTTATTGTTTTTGTTTTGAAACAGGGTCTCTTTCTCTCTCTCTCTCTCTCTCTCTCTCTCTCTCTCTTTTGTACTAGGGATTGAACTCAGGGGCATTTTACCTCTGAGCTACATGCCAAGCCTTATTTTTTTTTTAAATTTTTAAATAGGGTCTCACTAAGTTGCTGAGCGTCTCAAACCTGTGATCCTCCTGTCTCAGCCTTCCAAGTACTGGGATTACAAGTGTGCTCTACCATGCCCACCTGTTATGTATTTTTTATCACAATTTTTTAAAAACAGGCATATTAGGCCAGACGTGGTGATGCACCCCTGTAATCCCAGCACTTGGGAGGCTGAGACAGGAGGATCGCAGGTTCAAAGCCAGCCTCAGCAATTCATTGATGCTCTCAGCAACCTAGTGAGACCCTGTTTCCAAATAAGAAATAAAATTGGACAGGGGGTATAGCTCAGAGGTAGAGTGCCCCTGAGTTCAAGCCCCAGTACCACAAAAAACAAACAAACAAATAAACAAACCAGGGCATATTAGCCAGGCACAGTGGTACATACCTATAATCCTACTACTTGGGAGCTGAGATAGGTTCTAGGCCAGCCTCAGCAATTTAGCGAGACCCTTGACAACTTACCTAGACCCTATTTCAAAATAAATAGTACTGGGTGTGTAGCTCAGAGATAGAATGTCCCTGGGTTCAATCCCCAGTACAAAAAAATAAAAATCTTGGCTTTTCCTTTAGCCATACTTTTCCTTTGGCCATGTTTTCTCCATCTCTGCTGCCTATATCTTTTTAGAAGCCAAAGAATGGATGATGTGTTAGTCAGTTTTCCTTTGCTATAACAAAATACCTGTGATAAACACCTTAAAAGGAAAAGAGATTCATTTTGGCTGAGCCTCAGAGGTTTCAGTCCATGGTCATTTGACCTCGTTGCTTTTGGGCCTGTGGCAAGGCAGAACATGGCAGAAGTGTGTGGAAGAGGAAACCCGTTCACCTCACGGGGATGAGGAGAGAAAGAGGAAGGTGCTGGGGCCCAGTAGCCCCCCAAGGGCATGCCCCCAATGACCTAACTTCCTCCCGCTAGGCCCTACCTCTTAAAGGCTCACTACCACCAATAGTGCCACGGGCTAGTGACCAAGCCTTTAGTAAGTAGGCCTGTGGAGTCACGTAAGATTCAAACCTAACAACTGGCATTGCTATGACAAGTCCTTACGCCCCAGTCCAGCTCTGGTTGAGATTCTAACGGGACCAACCGATGAGACGTGGACCACCACAGGAGCCAACCTTGTGGGCCTACATGGTCCGTGATCACATCTTATTTAAATCTGCTAAATTATAAAATGATTTCAGTTCTTCATCATTTCCTACCACACTATAAAGCAAACTTTTCTTTACCCAGAGCTTTTTCTAGACACCAAGACATTCAGTCCTGACTTAGGGAAGCAAAGCGACAGAAACAAGGCCCGGGATCCTTGCAGCACTCAACAGAGCTTAGCAGTCAGGTGTGCTTCCTCGATGACCCTCATCCTGCCTGTCTGTGTTGGGGTGGGAGGACAGGTGGGGCTGGCCTGCTCTTTTGAGGGGACACATCAGAACTTGGGGGGCTTAGCACTACCCCCTCCCGGCATTAAATGCTGTAGTCACAGCACATGGAGCCTGTGAGTGTTTTAAGGACCTATGAAAATATTTGGGGCTGGGGATGTAGCTCAGTGGTACAGTGCTTGCCTAGCATGCACAAGGCCATGGATTGGATCCCCAGCACTGAACAAAAAAAAGTTTTGTCACCTTTGAAAGTTCTGATTTTCTCACTGCCCAAGAAATCTCAAACATACACAGTCGACTGTGTATAGAGCGACTAGAGCTTCTAACAAAATTAATGAGTTACTTGTAACCACATAATTTCAAAAGCAAAATCTTTTAAAAATGGTTCCAACAAAAAAATATGTTTTATGCAGTCTGTAAATTCCATTTTTTTTTTTTGGTAGTATTGGGGATTGAACCCAGGGGCATTCTACTTTCAAGATACACCCCCAGCCCTTTTTATTTTTTGTTTTTTTATGTTATTTTTTATTTATTTATTTTTTGTAGTACTAGGGATCGAACCCAGGGGCATTGTACCTCTGAGATGCACCCTCAGCCCTATTTTTTATTCTTTATTTTGAAACAGGGTCTCACTAAGTTGTGGAGGGCCTCACTAAGTAGCTGAGGCTGGCCGCAAACATGGATCCTCCAGTCTCAGCCTCCCAAATACTGGGATTACAAGTGTGCACCACCATGCCCGGCTTATTTTTTATTTTGAAACAGGGTCTCACTAGGCTGCTGAGGCTGGCCTTGCACTGCCATCCTCCTTACACTGTGATCCTCCTGTCTCAGCCTCCCAAGTACTGGGATTACAGGTGTGCACCACCTCGCCTGGCTGTAATGCATTTTAAGATGTGATGTAGCTGGATATGGTGGTGTACACCTGTAATCCCAGTACTTGGGATGCTGAGACAGGAGGATTGTAGGTTCAAGACCAGCTTCCGCAACTTAGTGAGACTCTCAGCAATATAGTAAGACCCTGTTTCAAAATAAAAAATTAAAAGAGTTGGGGGGATAACTCAGAGTTAGAATGCCCCTGGATTCAATCCCCACTACTACTACTACTACAAAAAAAGAAAGAAAGAGAAAATGGACATGTGGTAAGATGTGGGTTGGGCCCACTAGGAGTGCCCAGCCAGGGCAGGCTTAGCAGGTGTGTGGCCTGTGCCCAGGGCTCCAGGTTTAGAAGGGACATGAGGCTGGTTTCATGTTCCACTCTTGTCATGTTGGAAATCTTAATACTTTCTGAACAATGAGTCCCACATTTTCATTTTGCACTGGGCCCTACAAATTATGTAGCTGGACTGGTCTAGAACTTATAAAGATTTTAAAACAGCCCTGACTGGAGGTATGGATCATTCTAAAATAGCAAGGCCGTGTTGTTTCCCTTTGCTTTGTTTAGTTTTAAATCCTGTGTTTAGTTAACTTGGAAAACGTGAGACTTTGTGATTCTTGGTTTGAGCTATGGTTTGAATGTCTGTTCCCCAGATTAATGTGTTGAGAAGTTGGTCCCCAAAGTAGTTTGTTAGTGGTACTTGGAGATGGGGTCGTTAGCAGGTGATTGGGTCAGGGAGGGCTCTGCACTTGTGAATGGATTACTCTACCCATGGATTCCTGGGTCGCAGAGGAAGTGAGTTCATTATCGGGAGATTCGGTGTGTTATGGGAGCTAGTTTGGCTGTCTCTCATGAGTCCCTGTGCCATGTCGTGCTCTGAGCTGTCTCAAGACAGCTCTTCAGAGTGTCTCTATTAGCAAGAAGGTCCTCAACTAGATGTGGTCCCTAGACTTCCCAGCCTCCAGAACTGTGGGAAATAAATTTTTCTTTATAAATCTTCTAGTCTCAAGTATTTAGTTATAGCAACAGAAAATGGACTAAGTAGCCTAGATTTTTTTTCTTTTTGTGGTAGTGGGACATTCTACTTCCAAGCTACACCCCCAGTGTTATTTTATTTTTATTTGGAAACAGGGTCTCACTAGGTTGATGAGAGTCTCACTACTCGCTGAAGCTGTCCTCGAACCTGCGATTTTCCTGTCTCAGCCTCCCAGGTACTGGAATTACAGGCATACAACACCAAGCCCAGCTCTATAGATTTTAAAAGTTGGTGACATATTGCTCTACATGAAAAGACAAATCTTGAGCCGGGCGTGGTGGTGCACGCTTGTAATCCCAGTACTTGGGAGGCTGAGACTGGAGGATCTGGGTTCACAGCCAGCCTCAGCTACTTAGTGAGGCCCTCCACAACTTAGACCCTGTTTCAAAAATAAAGAATAAAAAATAGGGCTGGGGGTGTAGCTCGGTGGTAGAATACCCCTGGGTTCAATCCCCAGTACAGCCAAAAAAGAAAAGAAAAGACAAATTTCCCATTAACCAAAGACTCAGATCAACCTCAGAAGGCATTACACACAGTGCCAGGAATTTATGAAAAAATAAAGAGTTCTTTAAAATTAAATCTAGGCTAAGCACCTCGAAAAGTATTGGAGGCCAAACTGCATTTGGGCTAGGAACCAAGAACGGACCAACATTACCCCACAAATTAAAGTGTAAGTGACTGCAGAAGGTGTTCATCTAGTTTAGACCAAGTTTTTAAATGGCCCTATCCACAATCCATCAAAGTGTCTAGACAAAGGGCTGTATTTTCTGTTTGGGGAAACCAGGGGAGGAAAAACATTCCACCGTATCCTGTTGATATCGGAGGAGGCTCAAAGGCAGGATAAGACCCTGAGTGTTCAGGTCAGGCAGGCCTCCAAGCACTTAGCCCTCTCTTTTCCTCCCACACCCTGAGGACTCGCCAGGGCCAGGTGGGGACATGGCCATTTGTTGGACATGAAAGGAAAGTTCAATGTAGGGATAGGGTGAATAGCACACCCCCTGGACGAAGTCCCCAGGGCTCCTAGACAGCAGAAAAGGAAGGGGACTGTGGGGAGGCATTGATTTATCTGCATCCTCGTCAGTTTTATTACTTAAGTAAAAATTGTATTAATTTGCTGGCCCATTTTTTTCTTTTACTTTAAAAACTATCTGCTTAGCCGGGCGTGGTAGAACATGCTTGTAATCCCAGTACTTGGGAGACTGAGACAGGAGGATCCAGGTTCGCAGCCAGCCTCAGCTACTTAGTGAGGCCCTCCGCAACTTAGTGAGACCCTGTTTCAAAATAAAGAATAAAAAATAGGACTGGGGGGGGGGTAGCTCGGAGGTAGAATGCCCCTGGGTTCAATCCCCGGTACCGCAAAAAAAAAAAAAAACAACACTATCTGCTTATAATAGAAAACATACAACATATAGAAAAAATGGAGAGAAGAAGAAATCATTCATAATTCCACTTAAAAAAAACCACAACAAAAACCACTATTCAGCTGGGCATGGTAGCACGCACTTGTCATCCCAGTACTTGGAAGGCTGAGACAGGAGGATCACAGGTTCAAGGCCAGCCTCCGCAACTTAGTGAGACCCTGTTTCACAATAAAAAATAAAAAGGGCTGGGGTATAGCTCAGAGGTAGAATGGCATAGAGGTAGAATGCCCCTGGGTTCAATCCCCAGTACCACCAAAAACAAAAACAAAAAAACCTACTATTGAATCTTTAAGACTTGGATGTATTTGCCTCTGGTTTCATTTTCACAATATTGTTTATTTTTATATGGATGTGTGAAATATATATTCATATTATCTTTGTAATTTCATTTCTTTTTTCCTCATAAATGGCATGGCACAATCATGATAAATAAATAGGACCACATAAGAGGGTTGAAATCAGTCCAAATATATCAGTTACCATAGTAAGTTAAAACTGAGTAACTTCACCAAAGAAGAGACAGAAACTATCATATTGGATGAAAAAGACAGACCTATATTTTTTATAAGAGACTCTATTAAAACATAGGATCCATGAAATTGAAAGCCCCCCCAAAAACCAATCATATTATTTACATATTGGGTAATAACCAGCTAAAAAGAAAGCAGTAGCCATACTTATATCTTACAAAATATATTTATAGCCAAAATATTATTATCAAAAATAAATGATGATAATCATTTATTTTTCCAGGTAAATAGGACAATACTATAATTGTATTACCTAACAGCATGGCCGGAACATACTTTACAGAAATATAAAGAGAAAAAATAGGCATATTCATAGATCTAATGGGAGACTGTAACACACCATTCTCAGTGTATAGAGCTACTGATACAGCCAGCACTCCAAAACAAGGAGGCAAAGAGAGTATTGAAACAACACAAGATATCATGCATGTTTTCTAACTGACAGATGCAAAACCCTGTATCCAAAAATTAGAGAAAACATGTTCTTTCAAACCATACATAAATATCAACCAGGTGTTAGGTTGCATAGGAAGTCTCAACAAATACCAGGAAATTAGTAGAACACCAAATTCTCTGATAGAAATCATTAACAAAGTTGACTAAATTGACCCCGTTGGAAGATTTAAACAGACTTATGAATTATTCATGGGTTGAGGAAAAGCTATATGATAGAACTTAAAAATATTTAAATCTGAGTAAGAATAAGAATACCATATATCAAATATTGCAGGATGTAGATAAACCGTAATGACTAGGAAATTTATAACCACAGTGCTTAAATTTGGAGAAGAAGAAATGCTGGAAACTATTGACTTAAACATCCATCTCAAAAGTTAGAAAAGAAACAGATTAAACCCTAAAGAGAGTGGAAGAAAGAGCCAGGTGCAGGATGCATACCTGCAATCCCAGTACTTGAGAGGCTAAAACGAGGACAGAAGGTTCGAGGCCAGCCTTAGCAACTTAGCGAGACTCAAAACCTAGTAAGACCCTGTTTCAAAAAAATAAATAAATAAATAAACGGGGTTGGAGGTATAGCTTGGAGGTAGACTGCCCCCTGGGTTCAATCCCCAGTAACACACACACACACACACACACACCCTCACACACACAAAACTGAACAAACAAAACAAGCTCACCAGTTTCAAAACAAAAAATAAAAAGAGCTGGGAGTATAGGTTGGAGGAAGAATGCTCCTGAGTTCAACCCCTAGCATCATAATAAATAAATAAGTAAATAAATAAATAATAAAAAGAGCTGGGGGCATAGGTCAGAGATAGATTGCCCCTGGGTTCAATCCCCAGTACCAAAAAAAAAAAAGTGGAAGGAATAAATTAAAACTAAAAGCAAGAATTTGAGAAACTGAACATGAACATACAAGATTGAAAACAAAGATATAATAGTTGTGGTTTAAAAATAAAAGACAGCAGGGCCTGCCTGTAATCCTAGTACTTGGGAGGCTGAGATAGAAGGATAGCAGGTTGGAGGTCAGCCTCAGCAATTTAGCAAGACCCTCAGCAACTCAGTGAGACGCTGTTTCAAAATAAAAAGTAAAAAGGGCTGGGAGTGTAATTCAGAGGTAGAATGTGTCTGGGTTCAATCCCCAGAACCAAAATAAGTAAATAAAAAGATAAGAGACAAATTTAGGGAAAGGTTTATTGAGAAACAAAGAAAGAAAGTCAGATTAGGAATTAAAGTAGACACAATCACAAATAAAACAGTTACTAATAAGAGAATACCAAGAGCTATTTTATGCCAATAAATTTTAAATCTTAGGTGAAATGCAGAAGTTCCTAGAAAAAATAAGAACTAGAAAGCCTGAATGTGTGCACAGGGTACATGCACACATATCTACACAGAGTTAAAGAAATGAAGTCTATAGTTTTTTGGGTTTTTTTGTGGGGGTGTGTGTTTTTTTTTGGTACTAGGGATTGAACTCTGGGGATTATACCTCTGAGCTACACCCCAGCCCTTTCTTATTTTTATTTGGAAACAGGGTCTCACTAGGTTGATGAGAGTCTCACTACTGAGGCTGTCCTCAAACCTGAGATCCTCCTGTCTCAGCCTCCCAAGTACTGGGATTACAAGTGTGAGCCACCATGCCTGGCAAGTCTATAGTTTAAAATGTAGCCACTAATAAAACAAACAAGCAGACCCAAACCATGAAATCCCGCCATACATTCAAGGATCAATGAATCCCATGATTCCCTTCCTTCCTTCCTTCCTTCCTTCCTTCCTTCCTTCCTTCCTTCCTTCTTCCCTCCCTCCCTCTCCCTCTCCCT
>PVJS01051099.1:0-14089 GCA_004027185.1 Glis glis | reverse complement strand
AGAGAGAGAGAGAGAGCTGAGGCTGGCCGCGAACGCGGATCCTCCGGTCTCCGCCTCCCAAAGTACTGGGATTACAAGCGTGCGCCACCACGCCCGGCTGGGTTTAGCTATTGAAAACTGGTTTTTTTTTTTTTTGGAGTCCTGGGGATGGAACCCAGGGGCCTTCTACCTTCAGGCTACATTCTCAGACTATTTTATTTTTTATTTGGAAACAAGATCTTGCTAAGTTGCTGAGGGCCTCCCTAAGTTGCTGAGGCTGGCTTGGAACCTACAATCCTCCTGTTTCAGCCTCCCAAGTACTAGGATTACAAGTGTGCACCACCATGCCTGGCATAGCTATTAAAAATTTTTAAAATAGCTTGATTTTCATTTATTATTATGATCAATAAGTTAAGAAATATCATTCTAAGAAAACTCCTTTGCCCAAATGTTATAAATTTGAAAATTAAAATACATATATATAATACTTGGGAGGCTGAGACAGGAGGATCGCAGATTCGAAGCCTACCTCAATAACTTAGAGAGGCTTTCAGCAACTTAGAAAGCCCATGCTTCCAAATAAAAAAGGAAAATAGGGCTGGAGGTATCACTTGGAGGTAGAATGTCCCTGTATTCAACCCCCAGCACCACACACACATAAACACACACATAAACACACACACACACACACAATATATATATATATATATATATATATATATATACTACTAACCTGCATATATAGATTGGTTAAGCAAAGGAAGTTATAAGATAGAGCGTTCCTTTTCCAAACAAGAGAATGTTTCTAATTTAAGGATACCTGTAGCTTACTTGACATCTTAAGATAGTTTACGTGGATAATAAATTTAATCCTTTGTTGATGATGATGATGATAAAGAAGTGAGTGGCTGATAGGTCTCTGGCAACCAAATATAAACTATGAAACATGATAAGTTCCCAAAAATGGTCAAGCCAACGCATGGGCTCCAATTGTGACCCTGTGAGCTGAGTCCTGGGGCTTGAAAACAAGAGGCCTGGTTCTAATCACATCTCCTCCTCTAGCTGTCTGAATCTACATAGTCTTTTCCATTACTGGCCTTGGGATTTTTAACTGATAAAAGCAAATAACTCTTGAACATACCTAAACGGTATCTTTGAGAGGCTGAGTTTTAAAAGAGTTTCTATATAAGGGAGATATATTATGAATTATATTCATTAGATTCTTTTAAAATGATGACCCTACAAGGATGAATTAAGACAAAGTTTTAGTCAAATTTGTGTTCAGAGACCAGTGTCCCTACTTTTAAAAAACTGATCTTAAAAAGATTATTCTGATAAAAAAACCTCTTGTGTCACAAACTGTTCGTAATTCTTTTAACTGAGTGGATTTGAGCCAAAATTACTCACCTAATTGCATTTGTGACATAAACCTAATTAAGACACTTCTCCAAGGGAGAAAACTTAATCTAACAAAAGTACTTCTATAAAATCAGCTTGTGTAAATTTTCTTTAGTAATTACAAATACAGCTAAATAATTATAGCCTGTTTATAAATTAACTGGGTTCATATTTTGTATATGAAGAATAAATCTTTTTTCAAGAGATACTTTTACAGATGTACTATAAAATATTTCTAAGATATAATTGTAATAACCCATTACCTCAAAAAATTTTGAACACAGAAATGTCAGTATAATTTAAAGTTTTAGATGGTTCTATGAGTTCAAAATAGAAAGATACAGTCTTTGCTTTGAGTTGTTAATTGTTCCGTTATATAGTTCTGGTTAAAGAAACCCACAGTTTTACTTAACGCCCTCTATTGTCAAGTTTCCCTAGTCTTTGCTATCCAGTTCACTTGGCTGATTGCCATGGGAGGAAAACTACCAAGGTGACATGTGTATGGACTGCCCAGAATTCAAGACCCTCTTTTAGAGAGCCAGACTTTGGGGAAAGCGGTCACTCACATTTGCTAATGTAACCTCAAAATTTTCTTCTTAAAAACAATTCTGTGGTACAGGGACAAAAGAGGCATTACATAACTTCTTTGGATAACAGATGGCAGTAAACTAATGAATCCATAGAAATAGTTCCAATCTAGCATGTTGGCAAGGTGGGATGCCACAGCCCATCCCTCCCACATTGCTTAAAATTGTGGTTCCTACAATAGGAATGGCAAATAGTAAGAGCCGAGTTATTTTCAGATTAGTTGAGAAGGGAGAAAGAGAGAGAGAGAGAGAGAGAGAGAGAGAGAGACTTAATTTTAAGAAGGAGGGAGGCAACATATGTCCTGGGTAGTGAGATAAGAGAGGGTGCTTCTTTGGGAAGCCAGGCCTAAGGTGATGTCTGAGGAGGTGGACAGACCATGGACATAGCAGGATGTCAAATGAGCTAATGTAGGGCCATTCCTCCAAATCATTAGGCTAGCCTGTCTCTTCTCTGATGCATGAAGTTAGAGCTACCCAGTAGGTCTCCCACAATGTCTCCTGAATGAATATCATCAGGAAGAATTTTGAGTAAAACTAATTGCATTTTAAATAACACTCTCTCAGGCTGGTTTGGAACTAGTGCCAACATCTAGAAGGAATTCTCAAAAATGGCAAATCCTCTTTGTACTAGTGTGACAATTTCCAAATTATAGCAATGTGTGCAATAATATTTCAGGCCCTTTCCAAAATTCTCCAATTTATTTCATTTTGCTGATGAGGAAAGGAAATGAAATTTTATACTCATCTGGGAGAAGCAATTTTGTCTATCACAGCTGCTGCCTGGGAATCCGGGGAGAATGACTTCTCCAGAAGGGAATTCTTCACGATCATCATAGGCAAGCCTCACCCAGTCCAGTGACTCACTGTTCTCACCGCTCTCTCTAACTCATTCCTTGTTTAACCAGGATAAATGGATTAGCAAATTTTTTTCTTTGTTTGGGCAGCAGAGCTTCTAATGGTAAAGCAAAACTTTTCTACAAATTCTCAATTAGAATTAAAAAGATGTTAAGAGCAAAGAATTTTACATCATTAAAGTTACAATTTTTTGAGCTACAATTTCCTTATCCATAAACATGTCCTTATTCAAAAACTGAGTGGCTGCCTATGAAAGATATTTACAAACTGTCCATAAATTTATTTTTGTCAAAAATTAAAACATATATTAATATAAATTTATAAGGCTGATAACTATATTATGATCATATTAGAGAATATCCTGATTCTTAGAAAATACACACTGAAGTATTGAAGGGTAAAGAGCCATGATTAAATTAGCTTATTCTCAAATCATATAGAAAAAATCTATATTCTTTCTGAAACATATATACATATATATGTACATATATATATATATATTTCTGTGCTCTTTTTGTTTTTACAACACTTTGTGAATTTTAAATTATTTTTCAAGTTTTAAAAGATTATTTTGTTGCTATTATTACTATAAAGTTTGTGACTTAATTCTATTCATTCACTGGACCTTAACTGAAGAAACTCATCCAATTATACACCAGAAAACGCCTTAAACTACCGAAGACGCCATAAACTACCGGCAAACCCCAACAAACCCCAAAATAAGCAAGAATATTCTCATTCAATTCTTGAAATGTTTATATAATTATAAGTTCACTTAAAAAGTTCAGTTTTAGGTAATCAAACAAATTAGCTGCACGACAACTGTGTTTAAGGCTTTATGATAACTGCCAAAGAGCCAACAACATTGAGAGCCACAGGGGCTCAGGGATAAGGAAAGTACTAAAGGCAGCTGGGGTCAGGGAGCTTTGTTTTAGGCAAAAGCTAAGTCAGTCCTAGAAGTATGGTTAGAACCTAATGTGTAGGAGCCTGTGACATGTCATCATAACAGAGTGACAGCTGTCAAAGAGCTATGGTTCATGATGAAGGGACTCAGAGGCCAACCCGAAGATGTTCTTCCTTACTGACCAAAACCAGAACAATTTGCGGATCAATAAAGACGACTTCGCTGAATTAAGACAAGTTCATAATACTAAAAACAAGCAAGCAAAGCTAAATATAACTGGTAATCATTTAGAGATGCTAAAGAACCAAATTTTTTTAAATGGTATATAAATAGGAAGAAGCAAGTAGTTAGCAAGACCTTCTTTTGTGATCCATACCACTGGGTAATCAGAGAATACATGGGGTTGTAAGTTTCTCCTTATAGAACTATTCCAGCTAATAAATGTAGAGGGAATAATGAAATCGCTACCCTAAATGAATTAGTGGTTCTTGCTACTGATGACCAATAGCTGTTATCATCCCCCAAAGAAAAATATCCAGACAAAATGAATTTCTTGGCCAAAGAACACCACACAACTTATGAAGCAGTCTTGCAAAAAAAAAAATCACACCTAAATCTGATATAACAACCATTTAAAGAAACAGAGAGGAGAGGGAAACATTACATTACACCATGAAGATTTAATCAGCAAATCTAGACTTAAAATTCTTCAAGAAAAATGGCTCTGATTCTTTAACAAATAATAAAAATAAGCAACAAAATGAAAGAAAGAAAAAGGGGCAGGATTAGGTTGTAGAAGAACATGAGAGCAAGTTAAAGGTGTCTGGACACCTTCTTGTAGCCATTGGGGAGGGAGGTACTGATTCTCAGGCAAAACCCAAAAGGAGGGTGATGTTATCACCATGAGTAGAAAAGAGCCAATGCAGGAAGAGAAGCAGATGGGGGAAGAAAGATGGGAGAGGGTTTTGTTTTGGGATACAGTACTGACCTAAAGGAATAAATAGGGCATCCAGGAGGTTATGTCTAGCTGTAGCTGGGTAAAGTGGACCAAACTTCAGGGAGGAGCTCTGGTTTAGGATATAGATTTAGGAAGTTTTCTCCTGAGAGGTGACAGTTGAATTGGTAAGAAACGTTGAGACTACCTAGGGGGATAGGGAAGGTAATTTGTTTGAAATATCAAACAGTATTATGAGTTTTATACATGGATATTGTTTTACATTTATTTTTTATTCTCCTAGAGCATCTAGCACAGAACTCAGTAAACTTTCTTGTTGGATTTGTGGAGAGGTACAAGAGACCCTAGGAGTGTTTGCATAAGCAATGTGTTGATCTCCCAAATGATGCCTGTTTAGCATTTATTATCAGTAGTGAGGATGGTCTGTTTTCTTACTTTCTCATCTGGGAGCTAACTAATAGGGAAAGAACTAATCTCAAAAGTGAATTTTAGTGGAGACCAGAAGATCCTTTTCAGATAATTCACACATAAAATTCTACTTTGGACAGCCATCTTGTCTTCTGGTCTGTATTACTTGAATAGTTGTGGTGTCATGATTCACTGCTAAATTTTTAGTTAAATATATCCAGTGGGAGAAATGGGAGGAAATGACATGCAAGTTTTCCCCTTCCTTTGGTATCATAAACCACTGATAATGCTTCAGTCAACTGAGAGTGAACCTATAGAAATGAGGAAGAAGCATGGAAATAATGCTGTCTATTGGCATAAATAATTTCTAATTTAATTTTTAAAACTAAAATAAACACCTGTTTCTTATAGCAGGGCCAATAAAAACCATTTTTAGTCTTTGCCAGAATGTGTAAGAGTCAGATTACGTAGTTTAAAGCTTTGAGGATCCAAATAATTGTCTCTTTTACATCCTCAGTTTATTCTTCCCATGGCAGACCTAGATGTTCATACTTAATTTCAGACTTCTCACATTTTCCATTTACTGCAACCTTGGGTTGAGAAAACCCATTACTTGAGTCGGTTTTATGGGGCACTTTTATGGTATTAACAACTCTATTCCAGTAGGGGTCCTCGAGAGAAGTAAGCATGTCAGAGGGCTCCTGAGTAAGCACAGCTGGGAATCCTTACCAACAATCAAGAACCAGCCCCAACAGGCAGTTAAGTACAGCTGGGAGGCATTGTTAGATGTAAGTCTCAGAAGCCAGTGAACAGAAGAGCTGAGATATACATGGTGGCACTTAGGTCTTTAGCTTTTGGGAAAACAGTTTCAAGCATATAAGAGCCTCTAAGTGAGTCTATATGTTATAAACACTGTGCTGTTTGTGAAACTTGTAGACAAGCAATCCTTTAAAAGACTTTAAGCCTCTGGTATGTGATTCCTGTGAAATTTCAACCATCAGAATTGATGATTCTCAATAGAAAATGAAGAATTGTCTTCTGTGTTGCCTTGTGTCGAGTCCACAGATAAGTGCAGTTTTCACTAAATCAATGGGGCTACTGTTTGCATTTCTAAAATGAGAGAAAAAAATTTAGAGATAGTGTTATTAATATGATACTTTTTGGTGGTAGTATTGGGGATGGAACTGGGGGGGGGTACCTCTGAGCTACATCCCAGCCCTGTTTATTTTTTATTTTGGAACAGGATCTTGCTAAGTTACCACATGCTGGCCTTAAACCTATGATCTTCCAGCCTCAGCCCCCCCCCCCCAAGGACTGGGATTACAGGCACATACCATCGTGCCTGGCATATAATTCCATTTTTTTATAATTGAAGTTTTGAGGAAGACAACAGAATGAAAGAACATGTTAGAGTGTTTTTGTTTTGTGTTGGTGTACTTAATGGTATGCTGCAGATTTCTAGTTGACAGTTGCATTCCAATCTGTACTTTATATGCTCCCCAGCTGATACTACAGAGTTAGAGCTCCGTGGCTTAGTGTCAGAACCACAGAGCAGGGTGGCATGCCATATAAATCCAAAGTGGGTAGTAGAGACCAGGACTGGTTTCAAAATACTTATTCCTTGAGGAACGTTTAAGGAGTTGTAGTACACTCTTTAAAGTCACTGAGTACAGCCAGGGAGCAGAGTTCATTCTTGATAAGACTTCAGGTAGTTACTACATTATGTTGTATATGTTTGTAGATAAAACCACTCTTTCACACTTCTCTTCTTTGCAATGATCTCTGAGGGCATTGGAGAAGGGCTCAGAAACAGGCATTTTTAAGCACCCTGGAGATTCGGATATAGGTGGTCAACAGACCATGTTATGAAAAATATTGGATATAATTTATATCTGATGCTTCTTATTAAAGTATATGCAGTGATAATTATCAATAACCTCAGTTTAAAGTAAAGCACACATTCCCTCACAGATCTGACACATAAAGAAAGATTTTATTATGTACAGTAATATGTAAGTCATTAAAAGTTTTTATTGGCTGCTATTTTTTTGACATTTTTCTTTTTCTTTTTTTTTCTTTTTGCAGTACCAGGGATTGAACCCAGGGGTGTTCTACCTCTGAGCTACACCCCCAGCCCTATTTTTTATACTTTATTTTGAAACCGGGTCTCACGAAGTTGCAGAGGGCCTCACTAAGTAGCTGAAGCTGGCCGAAAACCCAAATCCTCTGGTCTCCGCCTCCCAAGTGCTGGGAATACAAGTGTACACCACCACGCCTGGCTTAACTGACATTTTTCTATGTATGTTATTTAAAACTCTGAACAATGCAACTAACTGTAAAAAATTTATTTTCTTCCCAACTTAGCAGACTATCTTACTGAAAAAATTATTTTTCTATTATTATTTTTCATAACTAAGCAGGGCAAACATACTCAAGCTTTGGGTAACGAGAGCAAACTTTCTAATAAAAATATGATATGGAGGGAATATATGTTTTAACAAGGCCCTGAACTATGTTTTCCAAAGACCCTAATAGGCCCGCTGGAGTTGTTATAATCTATTGAATTCAATTTATGTAGGTGGAAAGTCCTTAAGTATGCATTTTATGATAATATGCATTTTAAGATGTCTCCTGACAAATATTATACACACTCTAGACCATAATGACTATTAACTTGGTAAAATTAATAGTATGCATTTTTCAATGATCTTAACTTTCAAAGACTCTCAGGAGAGACTCTTTTGAGTGAAGTTTTTGAAATAAGGAAAATTCTTACAATTTTGTGGATGAAGAAATAAAAGTTTAAGGAATTTCTGAAAATGTTTAATAATAGTGAAAGGATATTAAATTCTAGGATCCCGGATTTTTGCATTTATACCCATCGATTCTTTAGAAGTAAGATTTTAATGTTCTTATCACCATCTCTGCAGTTTCTACTCTCAATATTCATTTTCAAGTTGTCCTAATTTTTCTGACTAAACTACTTCAGTAGATCTAAATGAAAATTACTGAGTCTTCTCTTATCCTTTGTCTCCTTTTCTTTTTTTTTTTTTTTTTTGCGGTACCGGGGGTTGAACCCAGGGGCGTTCTACCTCCACGCTACACCCCCGGCCCTATTTTTTATACTTTATTTTGAAACCGGGTCTCACAAAGTTGCGGAGGGCCTCACTAGGTAGAGAGAGAGAGAGAAAGAGAGACAGGGAGAGAGAGAGAGAGAGAGAGAAAGAAAGAGAGAGAGAGAGAGAGCGCTGAGGCTGGCCACGAACCTGGATCCTCCGGTCTCCACCTCCCAAAGTACTGCGATTACAAGCGTGCGCCACCACGCCTGGCTCCTTTTCTAATAGGATTGAATTCACCATTGGATCATGGACCTTTGGATGATAGTAATGAGTAAAAATAATGATTATATTGCCTCTATGTTTGACATTAGTCATTTTCCATTGATTCACATAGGGTCTCTTCCTCTGAAATCAGAACTTGGGTACTTAAGCAAGTGGAAGGAATCACATATGGAAAGATTCCAAAACAATCCACAGGTTGAATGTAACATTTTGCCTTGTACTATCAACATTTCAACAGTGAGGGATTCATTCTCAAGTCTTATAGTTCCCATGGAAATAATTCCTTCCCCAACAGACATGGTTTGAGGTATACTTCATGTTTTGACCCCAGCTACAAGGAGGTAGGGAGATGTTTTGTACTGACCCAAATGAAACCCAAGATAATATTTTCCTGCAAATGCTATCAGCTCCTAAATGCAGCCCTTAAATTATATAGCTGGTTATTATATTTAGATTGTTTCTTTCTTTTAAGTGAAGAAAACTATCAATCTCCTATGGGAAAAAGTTTTGGGTTGGCTGATCTCACATAACTGCATGGCAACATTCAACACTCAATGCTAGTAGACTAATGGCTAAGCTGTACCCAAGGAAACAAAGAATGCCCCAAGAATTATACTTCCAAGTAAATAGTCATTGAAGTATAAAGTGAAAACAAATTTGGGGGACCTCCACATACTCTGCATATATATTTTCCATGAACTTCATGTGAATTAACTACCAAGAAGACAAACACTAGCTACCCAACAGAATAATGCAGAAACTGTAGGCAAAAGACAGAAATGAACACAGATTCTATTTAGCTGTACAAATAAAATTAAATGAAATTTAGGGGTTGTGGTTAAGAAGAAAATGTAAATTTTATAAATACTGAGAAATGTTAAAATTATACATCTAACAAAAATTAAAAGGGGAAGGGAGAAACAGAAAGGATAGAAATATGGGTGTAATAATCTATCTTTTGTAACTAGGTGTTAAAAGATCTTTAAAATCAATTTAAGTTTGTTTTAAAACCAAATTATGTAACAGTAATAAGCAATATTAATAATATGAAAGTTAAAAACTAAGAAATATATTATAATTCATTGAAGTCAGAATGTGGCAGGGATGGAAGAAGTTGAAATACATTAAACCTGCAATTTCTGAGAAGAAAATCAATTGACATTAACTGGAGAAAAAGTGAACTTTATAAATTTTAAGTGGCACTAGTCATGAAAGTAACCACTAGAACAAAATTTTTCACATTTTCAGGAGAAACCCAAACAATGCAATTAAATGAAGTAACTAAACCTATAATTTAAAATCTTTTCAAAAAGAAACCTTGAAATATAGTTAGCTTTTCTGGTCAATTTTTAAAAACACTTAATAAAGAACAAATACAAATATTACATATATTTCTTCAGAGAACAGAAAATGAGGTAACAGCTTTCAACGCATTTTATGAGCTCAGCATAAAGTTGACACAAAAGACTGACAAGGCAATTATAAGAAAGAGATTCCTCAAGTTTTCATAAACACTGATTCAAAACTCCTAATCAAAACTGATTTCAGTCATATATAGAGAAGATAATTCATCATAAGCAAATGAGTTTTATTCTAGGAATCCAAGGTTGGTTTAACATTTGAAAATAAAACACTGTAATTCACTATGTTAATGAAAAAGAGAGAAAATCATGGTACCATCTCATCAGATCTAGAAAACCATTTTATAAATTTAATAGAGCCAGGAGTGGTGGCACATGCCTATAATCCTAGTATTTAGGAGGCTGAGACAGGAGAATTGCAGGTTTGAGGCCAGCTGCAGAAACCTAGTGAGATCATTTCAAAATAAAAAATAAAAAGGGCTGAGGGTGTAGCTCAGAGATGGAATGTCTCTAGGTTCAATCCCCAGTGCCAAAATAAAATAAAATAAATAAATAAAATTTAGTATTTGATTAGGTATTCAAGGAAAACTCAGTAAATAATTTTTTCACAATATCCTTATGCTGATGAGGTTTCTCTACAAAAACCTACAGCATATTTTATAAAATATTGAATTCCTTCTCCCAAAGTTAGAAAAAGGACAAAGATGTTTACAAAAGAAATCCAAGAAATAAGAACTGGAAAGAAAGAGCCAGGTGTGGTGGTACATGCCTGTAATTCCAGTACTTGGGAGGCAAGACTCTCAACCTAGCAAGCAACCTAGTGAGAACCTGTTTCAAAACAAACAATAAAATGGGCTGGGGGTGTAGCTTGGAAGTAGAATGTCCCTGTGTTCAATCCCCAGCAGCATGTGCTGGAAGTAAAATGCATGGAAGTAAAATGCCCCTGGGTTCAATCCCCAGGAGTGTGTGCAACACACACACACACACACACACACACACACACACACACACACACAGAGGTAGAATGCCCCTGGGTTCAATCCCCAGTAGCATGTGCAACAAACACACACACACACACACACACACACACACGAACTGGAAAGGAAGAAGAATTGTTTATTCACATATAGCATGGTAACTTATGAACTATTAAAATTAATTAATACATTAGGCAAGTTGCTAGATACACATCAAAACCCCCAAATGTATTTTTAATATACTAGCAGCCACTTGGAATTTGTAATTTAAAACAGCATAAAAGCATCAAATACCTAGCAATAATTTTAATCACAACAAAGGTTATGTAAGAACTCTACAGTGAAAATTATAATACATTACTAAAAGATAAAAAAGAAAACCTAAATTTAAAATAGATATACTATGAATAGGATTATTCTATATTATTACAAGGTAAATTCCTTCCAAATAATTTATAGACTGACAGGAAACTCACTCAAAATCTCAGCATGTTGTGTGTGTGTGAATGTGTAAAACTGGTATGGAAATACCAAGGTCCTAGGCTACCCAAGACAATCTTAAAGGGCATAGTGAAGGACTTTCACTATTGAACACTTAGTAAAAGGCTAGTTATTTAGGCAGTGTTGTTACTGGTACAAGGGTAGATGAATAAATAGACCAATGGATCAGAACTGAGAAGTCTTCTCACCGCCCCCCTTCTTTCTCTATTTCCATTTCTGTTCTTGTTAAATTGCTCTTGTTTCTGCCATTGTCGTCACATTGCCACTGGCATGACAGCAGTGATAGTAGCAACAACCCTGCCAGTATTGTTGTCATGATCCTAGTTCAATTTTACTATACATATTGTAGCAGTGACCTAGCTGCTTTTCCTAGCACCAGCCCATTTAGTTTGTGTTATTTTTTAAATTAACAATTACCTAAAACATACATGTAATTTCACATTAATGCCTAAACACATAAATCTACATGTTAGTACAGATTTTAAAATATTTTCTTATGAAATATTTTACATATGCAAGAGTATATGTAATGTAAGAGTCTGACTATAAAATAAATGCATGTCATATTTATGATATGAATATAGTTTATGAATTTTATAATTTTTACATTTGTAAATACAAAATATTTAAAAATATAAATTATATATATGTTTTGAAATATGATTATATATCAAACTCTTCTGCCCTTACTTTTAAAAATGTATCTTTTACCCCTTCTCTGGCTATCAGACTTTTGCCAAATTTGTATATAGCCTCCCATGTTTTTTCCCTCTAAACTGATCACATTCCACATCAGTAAGAACGCTACATGGTTTGTTTTTGTATACCCAAAAGTTAATATTTATGTTATGACATCTGTGTGTCAACTGTAGAAGCACTGTTTGAGGAACTCAGTAAATATTTTAATTTAATTGAATTTGTGTTAGGAGTTATAGTAAAGCTTTACACTACTTTAAAAATGCCATTATATGCATACCATATACTTTAGATCAGATTCTCAAGAAAGTGATTGCTAGGTAAAAGTATGATTTATTTTTACTTTTTTGAATAGAAGCTGCTAAATTGCTTTTCAAAAGAGAGTGCAGCTCTGCACGTATCACCACCAACGTAACTACGGGAATGCCTTTGTCCTTGAAACACACCCAGCAACAGGTGCCAGGGTGATGAGTGTAAAGTCATATCTCATAATTGCTTTAAATTACATAGCACTGACTGCTAGTAATCTGAGGCTTTTATGTTTGTTAACATTTTGATTTTTCTCTTCAGCAAATTGCTTACATACATTTTGTCCATTTCAGAAAATAAGAGAGCTGGGCGTGGTGGCAAACGCTTATAATCCCAGTACTTGGGAGGCTGAGACTGGAGAATCCAGGTTCGCAGCTAGTCTCAGTTACTTAGTGAGGCCTCCGCAACTTAGTGAGACTGTGTTTCAAAATCAAGAATAAAAAATAGGGCTGGGGTGTAGCCCGGAGGTAGAATGCCCCTGGGTTCAATCCCCAGTACAGGAAAAAAAGAAAAAGAAAATTGAGTTGTCTTTTATCAATTTTTAAACACTCTCTGAAATGTACAAATGTTAATTGGTTACTTGTTATAATTTTATCAGAACTATCATTTTCTAGTTGATTTTGATTATGGTCTTTTACCATTGAAGTGTTCAGTTTTTATATGTGTAATACATCTATCTTTTACTTTATAATCCCTAAGTTTCAAATCTTGGTTAGATAGACCTTTGTCCTTAGATTTTACAAATGAAATACATCTATTTTGTTTTGATTTTTACATAAATCATCAATCTGGAATTTATTTTTGTATAACTATAAAATATTTTTCACCGGGATAGTGAGTAGGGCCAGCCTGTCTAGGGAATAAGCTATTCTTTCCCAACAAGTGAAATACAAAAGTTATTAAATCAAATTCATAGAAATTTTGAAATCAATTTCTATATTTTCAGTTTTATTCTTTCAATCTCTATCCTATAAGATACATTATTTATATTACTATAGTAACATTATAGAATCTTATGATGTCTGGTAGAGCACACTATTGTTCTTTCTCAAAACTATTTTGACTATGTTCAAATTATATATCTGTCCATATATACTTTAAGAAATTTTATACAACTGTAAGACAAAAATATAAAACATTTGGAATTCTTATTTGCATTTAATTAACTTTATGTATTAATTTTTGAATCACTGAATTAATTCATTGTCATTTTTAAGAAAATGATATCTATATATTCCTTTATATCTTGTTTCATGTTCTTTGATTTTGTTCATATATATCCTATCTCTTTCTTATTCAAAATTTCCCAAAATTCTGATTGCTTTTATTATTTATATTAAAAGATTATTTCCCATTTACATTTCTAGATGTTCATGGCTAAAAAATGAAAATCTATTTGTTTCAATATATTGCTGTTATACAACTGATCTCAAATTCTGTTATCAATTAAAATTTTCTTTTTGCCAAAGTTTCTTAAGTTTTCTATTTATACAATCAAAATTTCAACAAAAAGGGACAAGTTTATGTATTTTTCCAATATTACACACATATTTAATTTTCTTGTGATGCAATAATGATTCCAATTTTACCTTCCATATAATCCGGTTATACCACTACTGGGTAACATACCAAAGGGATTGAAACTAGAAAACAACAGTAATATATGCATACCCATGTTCATAGCAGCACAATTCCCAGTGGCCAAATTATGGAACCAACCTAGATGTCCATCAACAGATGAACGGATTACAAAATTATGGGAAATACACACAATGGAATTCTACTCAGCAATAAAGAAGAACAAAATAACAGCATTTG
>PVJS01051098.1:0-14090 GCA_004027185.1 Glis glis | reverse complement strand
AAAAAAAAAAAAAAAAAAAAAAAAATTTCTGGTTGGAATTCTGTGTTCAGGGCAGCACAATTCTCTTCTCTCAGGGAAAAATTGCCCCTTTCATTACACCCCAGCCCTATTTTTTATTCTTTATTTTGAAACAGGGTCTCACTAAGTTGCAGAGGCGTCACTAAGTAGCTGAGGCTGGCCGCGAACCTGGATCCTCCTGTCTCAGCCTCCCAAGTACTGGGATTACAAGTGTGTGCCACCATGACCGGCTAAAAAATTGCCCCTTTCAAAGTTGAACAAAAACTACTAGATCCAAAATTGAATGTAGTAAAGATGAGAAGCGAGGACTAAGCTTGAGTGACTAATTCCTCCTTTGTGTCAAAAACAGAAGAGGAAGGAAGGCAGAAGCAAAGAAGGGGAATGTTGAAGGAAGGCAACCATCGCATTCTGTGGCTCAGAACTTCCCTTCTTCTCCCCCACTTCTGGGGTTCATCTCAAATGGGACATAGATTGCTGGGCGTGGTAGTGCCACTTGTAATACCAGTACTTGGAAGGCTGAGACAGGAGGATCGCAGGTTCATGGCCAGCCTCAGCAATTTAGTGAGGCCCTCTGCAATTTAGTGAGTCCCTCTTTCAAAAATAAAGAATAAAATCGGGCTTGAGTTATAACTCAGGGGTAGAATGCCCCTGGGTTCAATCCCCAGTACCACCACCAAAAAAAAAAAGAAGTCCTAAAGGTACTGGGCACGGTGGCACATGCCTATAATCCCAGTACTACTTGGGAGGCTGAGACAGGAGTTGAAGGCCAGCCTTACCAACTTAGAGAGTAAAATAAAATACAAGTCTTCAATCACAGCTATCCTCAAGGTTCACCCATGCTAGCTTCATTCACACCAGTAGCCTGGGAGCACCTTCTTTTTGTCCCCTAGAAGAGCTGAAGGACGCACGTGCAGGGTAGGGGACGATGTTGTACAGGGACAGATTCTCACCCAAAGCCCTTCTCCTGGGGTGCCTGACAGTTCACTAACCCAGAAACATCTGAGTTAGCAGGCAGGGGTTTTGTTGTAGATGTGGTTTGTTGTCATTGTTACTCGGCTGTGCATGACTGAACACGCCGCTGGTGTTAGGTGAGCACAGCTCGTTCTGGAGTCATTGTGTACTTCCTCTTACATTTCACCAGGGCACAGGAGCTCGGAAAGAATGGCTGACTTACCACCTGGAGTTAGGCAGTCAAATATCGAATATGGAGGGAATGAGGCTGCTTCCCCAGCTCAGATGTAAAGAGAGGGAAGAAGGGACCTAGGAACCAATCAAGGAGTTCCTATTTGGGGAATCCAGACAGTCCTTTTGATGTTTTGGTGGGATGATGCAGTCAAGAGGATTGGACCAGTGGGGTCTCGGGTAAGTAAGGAGAGGTGTCTGAGCCTCGGTCCTCGCTTAACTTAATTTCTGTTCTCTCATCTGTAAAAGCAGATGGGACCCAATAAGCTTGGACGACTCTTCTCCATGTGCCATTTTAGAGGATTATTTGCCTTTCTACTACTTTCCCTTTCCAATTTAATGTTTGTGATATCCTTGATTCAAAGTTGAGACTTGCCAGGAACACAGTTCTCAACTTTAACTCTTCTGAAGGGGAATTATAATATCCTTCATGACTACCTTTTTTTTTTTTTAATGAAAACCATTTTAAGAATGTAGTTAGTAGAAATATGTAATTTGGTCTTTTTTTTTTTTTGCGGTACCAGGGATTGAACCCAGGGGCGTTTTTACCTCCGAGCTACACCCCCAGCTCTATTTTTATACTTTATTTTGAAACCGGGTCTCGCGAAGTTGCGGAGGGCCTCACTGAGTAGCTGAGGCTGGCCGCGAACCCAGATCTTCAAGTCTCCGCCTGCCTGGCTTGTAATTTGGTGCAGATGCTTAAGGCCAAACAGCTTGGATATGAATCCAGCTAATGTACAGTGTAAACTTGGGCAAGGTTCATAATCTCTCTGTACTTAATTCCATCATCTGAAAAATGAACATAGTGATGATGATATTGGGTTAATTAATAAAAACACTCAGAGCCAGGCATAGTGGCACACGCCTTAATCCCAGTACTTGGGAGGCTGAGACAGGAGAATTACAGGTTCAAGGACAGCCTCAGAAAGTAGGGAGACTCTCAGCAACTTAGTGAGACCTTGTTTCCAAATACAAAATATAATAAGCCTGGGGTTTAGCTTGGAGTTAGAATGCCCTTGGATTCAATCTCTATAACACTCTATAACACATACACACACACACACACACACACACACACACACTCAGAACAGTGTCTGGCATATAGTAGGAACTAAAAATTATTGAGAGGTGAATGAACATTACTTAGGAAGGGGATGTTCAATCAAGGCTTTTTGGAGGAGTGAATATTTATTTATTTATTTATTTATGCAGTATTGGGGATTGAACCCAGGGGCTTCTACCTCTGAGCTACACCCCCAGCCCTATTTTTTATTCTTTATTTTGAAAAAGGTCTCACTAATTTGTGGAGGGCCTCACTAAGCTGAGTCTGGCCACAAACCTGCGATCCTCCTGTCTCCGCCTCGCAAGTACTAGGATTACAAGTGTGTGCTACCACACACGGCAAGAGTAAACATTTAATAGCCGGGCGTGGTGGCGCACATTTGTAATCCCAGTACTTTGGGAGGCGGAGACCGGAGGATCCGGGTTCGTGGCCAGTCTCAGTTCTCTCTCTCTCTCTACTTAGTGAGGCCCTCCGCAACTTCATGAGACCCAGTTTCAAAATAAAGTATAAAAAATAGGGCTGGGGGTGTAACGCGGAGGTAGAACGCCCCTGGGTTCAATCCCCGGTACCGCAAAAAAAAAAAAAAAAAAAAAAGAGTGAACATTTAACTTTGAAGAATGTGTTAGATTTCAATGGACGAGAGGGATAATATATATGATAGCTAGCCCAGGGCCTCAAGCATGCTAAGCATGGGCTCTACTACTTAGCTACACACCCAGCCCCAAGAGGACAATACTGATGGCAGAAATGGCCTGGGCATGAAGAATAAAGATTAAGGGAAGAGAAGCAGGGCATGGTGGCACATACCTATAATCCCAGTGCTTGTGAGGCTGAGATAGGAGGATCGCAGTTTCAAGGATAGCATACGGTAACGTAGTGAAACCATTTGAAAATAGAAAATAAAAAGGACTGAGGGTGTAACTCAGAGGTAGAACACCCCTGGGTTCAATCTCCAGTACCACATACACACATACACATAAATGTACTTTATTAGTATGTGAAACTATAGTCTGAAGGTTTATGATCAGAGAAATGTCAAGATCCAACCAAGATTTATGATTTATTTGCCTATTTCATATTACCTTAGTTTAAACATTTCTTGCTCCATATAAAAACCATACTAGTCTTTTTCCCCCCACAGTACTGGGGATTGAACCCAGGGTCACTCTACCACTGAGCTACATTCCCAGCCCTTTTTATTTATTTTTATTTTTATTTTATTTTATTATTATTGTTATTTTTTTTTTGGTGGTGGTACTGGGGATGGAACCCAGGGGCCTTCTACCTCCTAGCTACACCCCCAGCCCGACTTTATATATTTTATTTGTAACAGGATCTCACTAAGTTGCTGAGAGTCTCACAAGCTGCACCCCCCAGCCCTTTTTATTTTGAAACAGGATCTCACTAAATTGCTGAGGATCTCTCTAAGTTGCTAAAACTGGCCTCAAACCTGTGATCCTCCTGTCTCAGCCTCCCAAGTACTGGGATTACAAGCATGTGTCACCACGCCTGGCTTTATTTTTATTTTTGAGACAGGATCTTATTAAATTGCCCAGGCTGGTCTTGAATTTGTGTTCCTTCTGCCTCAGCCTCCAGAGAAACTGGGACTACAGGAGTGAGTCATGGTGCCTAGCCCATGCTAGTGTATTATAATGCATTGTAAGTACATTTGAGCCTGGTGTGGTGGTACATACCTGTAATCCCAGTATTTGGGAGGCTGAGACAGGAGGATCACAGGTTTGAGGCCAGCCTTAGCAACTTAGAGAGATCCTCAGCAGCTTAGTGAGATCCTGTTTTGAAATAAAAAGGGCTGGGGGTGCAGCTTGTAGGTAGCATGCCCCTGAGTTCAATCTCCAGTACCATAAAATATAAAAAAGCACATTTGACTGCCGGAGAATTAATCTGCAGGAGGTCTGGAGAGAAGGAACAATGTAGATGTTTTGAATGCTGGCAGGCTTTTCCACTCAATGAGCTGATGTCCGTGGGCAATAGATAGAATCAAACCTAAAAGGTACATTTTGGCAAAATCTATGGAAATAATGTGCTAGGGATTTTAAGGATTCCCTGGCCATGGAGACATGGTTTAGTTGTCAGATAAGTAGATGTGCTTGCATCTTCACTATCCTGGAAGAAGAAATGGAAGAATTAACCAAGGGCTTTAGAAAAACCTTAACACAAGAGTGATTATTAGACTGCGGGTTTTTTTTTTTTTGCGATACCAGGGATTGAACCCAGGGGCATTCTATCTCCGAGCTACACCCCCGCCCTATTTTTTTATCCTTTATTTTGAAACAGGGTCTCGCGAAGTTGCGGAGGGCCTCACTAAGTAGCTGAGGCTGGCCGCGAACCCAGATCCTCCTGTCTCAGCCTCCCAAGTACTGGGATCACAAGCATGCGCCACCACACCCGGCTTAGACTGCATTTTAAGAAGATGATGGCGGGGTGTGGTGGCGCACGCCTGTGATCCCAGTACTTGGGAGGCTGAGTTAGGAGGATTATAGGTTCAAGGCCAGCCTTGTAAGACCCTCAGCAACTTAGTGAGACCCTGTTTCAAAATAAAAAATAAAAAGGGCTGGAGGTGTAGTTCAGAGGTAGAATGCCCCTGGGTGCAACCCTCAGTACACAAAAAAAGAAAAGAAAAAAAGATGATGTTGAAGTTGGGAGTGATGATGCATACCTAGTAATCCCAGTACTTGGGAGGCTGAGATAGAAGGATCACAGGTTCAAACCCAGTGCAAAGTCACTTAGCGAGATCTGTTTCAAAAATAAAAAATAGCCGGGCATGGTGGCGCACACTTGTAATCCCAGTACTTGGGAGGCTGAGATAGGAGGATCACAGGTCCGCGGCCAGCCTCAGCAATTTAGTGAGGCCCTCCACAACTTAGACCCTGTTTCTTTTTCTTTTTTTTTTTTTTTGTGGTACCGGGGGTTGAACGCAGGGGTGTTCTACCTCCGCACTATGCCCCCGGCCCTATTTTTTATACTTTATTTTGAAACCGGGTCTCACGAAATTGCAGAGGGCCTCACTAAGTAGAGAGAGACAGAGACAGAGACAGGGAGAGAGAAAGAGAGAGCTGAGGCTGGCCGCGAACCCGGATCCTCCGGTCACCGCCTCCCAAAGTACTGGGATTACAAGCGTGCGCCACCACGCCCGGCTTTAGACCCTGTTTCGAAATAAAAGAATAAAATAGGGCTGGGAGTGTAGCTCAGAGGTGGACTGCCCCTGGGTTCCATCCCCAGTAACACAAAAATAAATAAATAAAAAAGAAAAAATAAGCCAGGCGTAGTGGCCCATGCCTGTAATCCCAGTACTGAAGAGTCAGAAGGATTGCAGGTTTGAGGCCAGTTTGCGGTAATTTAGTGAGATCCTGTTTCTTTCTTTTTTTTTTTTTTGCGGTACTGGGGATTGAACCCAGGGGCATTCTACCTCTGAGCTCCAACCCCAGTCCTATTTTTTATTCTTTTTTTTTTTTTTTTTGCGGTACCGGGGATTGAATGCAGGGGCGTTCTACCTCCGCGCTACACCCCCGGCCCTATTTTTTATACTTTATTTTGAAACCGGGTCTCTTGAAGTTGCGGAGGGCCTCGCTAAGGAGAGAGAGAGGGAGAGAAAGAGAGACAGGGAGAGAGATCGAGAGAGCTGAGGCTGGCCGCGAACCCGGATCCTTCGGTCTCCGCCTCCCAAAGTGTACTGGGATTACAAGCGTGTGCCACCACGCCCGGCATTATTTTTTATTCTTTATTTTGAAATAGGTCTCACTAAGTTGCAGAGGGCCTCACTAAGTAGCTGAGGCTGGCCACGAACCCGGATCCTCCTGTGTCAGCCTCTCAAGTACTGGGATTACAAGCGTGCGCCACCATGCCCGGTGAGACCCTGTTTCAAAAATAAAAATAAAATAGGGCTGGGGGTGTAGCTCACAGCTATAATGCCCCTGGGTTCCATCCCTCGTCCCCCCTCTCCTCCACAAGATGATGATGAAAGTGAAAGTTCTAACCAGTTATCATCATCATAAAATTGCTAAAGTGCTCCAAGAGGTGAGAGGTGAAAGATATATGACTACTTACAGCAGCGTATCATACATATATGCATGTTATTGTACCAGGGTATATGTTAAAACAATGCATACTATACTTTATGGGTAGTCTAGGTAATTTCCAAGGATGAAATTTACTATATGAGATTATTGTTTCATGTTGACTGTAGTACCTAGCTCCCAGATTAAGATGAGATTGTGAACTTTCCAGAGTAATATGAGATTATTTTTATCTGTATTAATTTATATTTTTTATTTTTATTTTTATTTTATTTTATATTTATTTATTTATTTTGGTGGTACCGGGTATTGAACCCAGGGGCATTCTACCTCTGGGCCACAGCCCCAGCCCTATTTATTATTCTTTATTTTGAGAGCTTGTTTGGAGGTTCTAGCAGGGGAGCGCAGGTACTCGTATACCCTTGACCGAAGACCAGTCCTCCTCTATTCAGGGAAGGTCGTTCTCTTCGACCAAGCGTGCAGCTTCGGGAGGGACGCACATGGAGTGGTGAGGGAGGAAGGGGACACCCGCCTAGCCAACCAGATCAGCTGAATCAACCCTGGCGATCAATGGGGTGACAGATGTCGCAGCCAGATCGCCCTTACATCCTTATTCTTTATTTTGAAACAGGGTCTCAAGTTGCGGTGGGCCTCACTAAGGAGCTGAGGCTGGCCGCGAACCCGGATCCTCCTGTCTCAGCCTCCCAAGTACTGGGATTACAAGTGTGCACCACCATGCCCGGCCTATCTATATTAATTTAGTGGGAGCAGTTTTTTGTTGCTTTTTTGGGGGTGGTGGTGGTGCTGCTGGGGATTGAATTTAGGGCCTCAGGTATGCTAGGTAAAAGCTTTATCATTGAACTACATCCCCAGCCCTTAAAAAAAGTTTTTTTTTTTTTTTTTGAGTCAGAGTCTCACTAAATTGCCCAGGCTGGCCTCTGATTTACTGAGTTTACTGAGTCTTCTGCTTAAGCCTCCAAGCCAGGAGTATTTTTCTTTTTCTTCTTCCCTCCCTCTCTCCCTTCCTCCTTTTCTATTTTGGTACTGGGGATTGAACCCAGGAGCATTCTTCCTCCAAGATACACCCCTAGCCTTTTTTAAATTTGAAACAGGGTCTCACTAAGTTGTTAAGAGTCTCCCTAAATTGCTGAGGCTGTCCTTGAACCTGCAATCCTAATGTCTCAGCCTCCCAAGTACTAGGATTACAGGCATGTGCCACTATGCCTGGCTTATTTTTTATTTTGAGACAGGGTCTCACTAAATTGCTGAGATTGGCCTTGAACCTACCATGCTGCTGTTTCAGCTTCACAAGTACTGGGACTACAGCCAGCCGTGCATCACTGTGCCTATAGCCGTTTCTAGGTGTGTGTGTGTGTGTGTGTGTGTGTGTGTGTGTGTGTGTGTGGTTGGTTACTGGGGATTAAACCCAGGGGCATTCTACCTCCAGAGTACACCCTCAGCCGTTTTTATTTTTATGTTGAAACAGGGTCTCGCTAAGTTGCTGAAACTGGTCTTGAACCTGTGATCCTCCTGTCTCAGCCTCTCAAGTCCTGGGATTACAAGCATGTGTCACCACGCCTGGCTTTGCTGTGTTTTTTTGAGGAAAAACAGATCTTTCTGCTGCTAGAGTTACTTAAGCGGGCGTTTTAGTTAAGCAAATGTGGGCAGGAGTGGCGTACTCCTGAATGTCGTTTCCATCGCAGCTGCCCCTCCCTGAGGCCCAGGTATACAAAGCTGATCTCCAGGAAGAAGGCAGAGTGTTTGCATAAGGAAGCCAGGCCCTCCAGAGAGGGAGGCGGCAGAGCCTCCTGGTGAACTTTTCGCCTGGATTTGTAATTAGGGAGCTCTTTGGTTGACTAGGCACCTCCCATTTCTTCAAAACCTAGTGGCAAGAAAGGATACTTAGGGTCTGCAGGAAAACAACAATGAAAACCCATACCCAACTTCCTTGAGGAAGATGAGTGTGGGTTGGTGACTCAGGCTCTGACAAAGTTCCAAGGGTTTTCCTGAAACTGCAGCATCATCCGCTAAGGTTGCGGAGGGTCATTTCTCTATTGGACACCAGTATGCGGTTCAGTAAGCGATGAACACAAGGTGAGCGCCTGGACTGGCCGGCTCTGCGCAGGAATTGTGGGGGTGGGAGGAAGACCTAAGAGAAAGAGGTCATGGACTTGCTGTGTGGGTGTCTCAAGACTGGGCCTGCTTGCAGTCAGTTTATGAAGGGCTTCTTTCTGCTTACATAGAAAATTCATTCTTACATTTTATAATTATTTATTGAGTTCTTTTTATAGGCCAGGTCCTGTTCTAGACTCTGGGGATCAAACAACCAACAAAACAGACAAAAATGCCTTGGCGGGGGGAGGGAGATAGAAAATAGATATATTATAATGTGTAAGAGGGGAGAGAGGAGGACAGGGAGTTGTGGGCACAGATAGGTGGTTCTTGGTGAAGGAGGTTTCATGGAGTAGGTGATGTTGGAGTTAGGTGGTGAAGAGGGGGTGGGTGTATACTGGGGGGTGATCCGGGCACCTGAGGAGGGGGAGTGCCTGAAGGACATGTAGCTGGAATGAGGAGATAGAAAGTAGACCAGTTCCTTGCTAGCCAGTTCCATGTCTCTCGCCCACAGGCGGTGGCTGCTTTGATCTTGCTTTGTCCCCTTAAGCCCTTCCCCAGCTTTCTTTTTGCTGGTAGGATAAAGACTTAAATCCCAATGTGGCCCTTGCCTCTTCCTCCATTTTCATCTGTTTTTTGTGTGTGTGTGTGTGTGTGTGTGTGTGTTACTGGGGATCCGGGGACATTCTACCTCTGAGCTACACCCCCAGCCCTATTTTTTATTCTTTATTTTGAAACAGGGTCTAAGTTACAGAGGGCCTCACTAAGTAGCTGAAGCTAGCCACGAACCCAGATCCTCTGGTCTCAGCCTCCCAAGTACTGGGATTACAAGTGTGCGCCACCACGTCCGGCTCCCAGCCCTTTATTTATTTATTTATTTATTTTTATTTTTTATTTTTGCGGTACCGGGGATTGAACCCAGGGGCGTTCTACCTCCAAGCTACACCCCCGGCCCTATTTTTTTTTTTTTTTTTGCAGTACCGGGGATTGAACGCAGGGGCGTTCTACTTCCGCGCTACGCCCCCAGCCCTATTTTTTATCCTTTATTTTGAAACCGGGTCTCACGAAGTTGTGGAGGGCCTCACTAAGCAGCTGAGGCTGGCCACGAACCCCAATCCTCTGGTCTCTGCCTCCCAAGTACTGGAATCACAAGCGTGCGCCACCACGCCCGGCCCTTTATTTTTATTTTTTTGTTTTGAAACAGGGTCTTGCTAGGTTGCTGAGTCTCACTATTTGCTGAGGCTGTCCTTGAACCTGTGATCCTCCTGTCTTGGCCTCCCAAGTACTGGAATTACAGGCGCGTGCCACCATGCCTGACTTTACCTTCATCTGTTTTTTTTAAATACTTTTATTGGTGCATTATAGTTTCACATCATAATATAAATCATAATTATAGTGACATACATACACACAGCACTTGGTGGGCTTTCCCCCAGCTACCTCCCCATTTCCCCCCCTTCCCTATACAGGGTACTGAGATTGACATTGGTTTCTCATATATGTACATGAAGCCGATGGTAGTAATTCCTTCAATGATCCTCACTCTTCCCCTCCCCTTCCCCTAGATCACCTCCCTGGCTCTACCGAGGTTACTCCTCCATTATTTGGAGTCCCTCTGGTATCCCAATTACTCCCTAGCTTCCACATATTAGAGAAAGCATATGACCCTTCACTTTCTGTGACTGGCTAACCTCACTTAACATAATGTTCTCCAGGTCCTTCCATTTCTCTGCAAACGACATAATCTTGTTCTTTATTGCCGAGTAGAATTCCACTGTGTGTATATCCCACAATTTTGTTGATAGATACGTAGGTTGGTTCCATAATTTGGCTATTGTGAATTGTGCTGCTATGAAGATGGATTTGCATATATTACTATGATTATCTGATTTCAGTCCCTTTGGAAGGATACCCAGAGTGGTATAGCTGGATACTTTCATCTGTTTTGATTTACCTTCTGGTTCTCACTTAAAAGCTATCTCAGTTTCTCAAAACTTCTATTCCCTATTGTATTTTTTCCCATGTGGCTTTTGCGTTTATCTTTTCTTCTGCCTCAGTTCTCTTTTTTCTCTTTGGGCTTGCTCCTCCACATCCTGCAGAGCTCAGCTTTCATTCATCGTCACTCATTCGCCTGTGTAGTTGCAGAGGTCTGTGCTTAGAAGGTCCCTGAGCTTGGTTTAATGCTCAGCTGTCAATCTTCTAACCCTTAATTATTTTTAAAAGGAACCCTGTTTTTTTGTTTTTTGTTTTTTTTTGGTACTGAAGGTTGAACCTAGAGGCATTCTACCTCCAAGTTATACCCCCAGTTCTATTTTATTTTTTATTTTGAAACAGGGTCTCGCTAAGTTTCTGAGGCTGGCCTTGAACCTGTGATCCTCCTGTCTCAGACTCCCAAGTACTAGGATTAAAGGCGTGTTTCACCACTTTGCTCTGGGTCTTGTGTGTAGCAGGTCTCGTTGATCACTTACTATGTACCACCGCCTTGGTATGTGGGATACAATGGAGTACAGAAAAAGAGATGTGCTGTCTATTTTTGTGGAGCTTTCAGATTAGTTGAAGAGGTAGATGTTAATCAAATAACCAGAAAATAAGTGTAAAATTACAATTTGGAAGCTGGGCGTGGTGGTGCACACCTGTGATCCTACTACTTGGGAAGCTGAGACAGGAGGATTGCAGGTTTGAGGCCAACTTTAGTAATTTAGTGAGGTCCTCAGCAACTTAGCAAGACCCTGTTTCAAAATAAAAAATGAAAAGGGCTGAGGGTGTAGCTTGGAGATAGAATGCCCCTGGGTTCAATCCCCAGTACCAAACACACAAATTACAATTGGATAAATGCTATAAAGGAAAGATATTATATGGGAATTTGGCTTAGTCTGTGAAGCTGAGATTCTTCCCCAGGGAAGTGAGTATTTAGTTCAGTTCTGAAGGATGAGAAGTCATTTTTTTTTTTTTTTGGTAGTGGGGATTGAACACAGAGGCATTTTTTTCTTTTGTGGTACTAGGGGTATTCTACCTCTTAGCTACATCCCCAGCCCTTTTTAATTTTTGTTTTTAAACAGAGTCTCACTCAATTGCTGAAAGTCTCACTGAGTTATTGAGGCTGTCCTTGAACCTGGGATCCTCCTGTCTCAGCCTCCCAAGTACTGGGATTACAGGCGTGCACCATCATGCCCAGCTTTTTTTTTTTTTGCGGTACGGGGGATTGAACCCAGGGGCGTTCTACCTCCGCGCTACACTCCCGGCCCTATTTTTTATCCTTTATTTTGAAACCAGAGAGAGCGCTGAGGCTGGCCGCCAACCCGGATCCTCCAGTCTCCGCCTCCCAAAATACAGGGATTACAAGCTTGCGCCACCACGCCCAGCGAAAGTTTATTTTTTTTACAAACTTCATTAAATGGTTACATCAAAATATTGGCTATCTGGATGTTCTTATTCAGAATGGATTTCAAAGGAAGAAATTAGAGGTAAAGAGATTAGGGCCGGGTGTGGTGGCACAGGTTTGTAATCCCAGTACTTGGGAGGCTGACACAGGAGGATCGCAGGTTTGTGGCCAGCCTCAGCTACTTAGTGAGGCCCTGTTTCAAAATAATAAGCCGGGTGTGGTGGTGCACGCTTGTAATCCCTGTACTTGGGAGGCTGAGACAGGAGGATCCCAGTTCATGGCCAGCCTCAGCTACTTAGTGAGGCCCTCTGCAACTTAGTGAGACCGTGTTTCAAAATGAAGGAATAAAAAATAGGGCTGGGGGTGTAGCTCAGAGGTAGAATGTCCCTGGGTTCAACCCCCAGTACCACAAAAACAAAAACAAAAACAAAAAAACTAAGTACTAAGTGAAAAGGAATGGCTCCTTTGCTGCTATCTCTATGAAAAACAGTCATTAAGCTGGGTGTGGCGGAACATGCCTGTGATCCCATTATTTGGGAGGCTGAGACTAGAGGATCACAGGTTCAAGACCAGCACCTGGTAATTTAGGGGGGACCCTCTGCAAAGTAATGAGACTCTGTTTCAAAATAAAAAATAAGATGGGCTGGCGTTCCAGCTCTGAGGTAGACGGCCCCTGGGTTCAATCGCCCCCCTCCAAGAAAAGAAAAACAACCGTTTGTTTTTTTTCTTTGAAAGGCTTTTCCCCTAGTTATCCTATCTTGAAGAAAACACCCCCTATTTAAAAATGTTATTTCCAAAGCCGGGCTTGGTGGTGCATGCTTGTAATCCCAGTACTTGGGAGGCGGAGACCAGAGGATCCGGGTTCAAGGCCAGCCTCAGCTACTTAGTGAGGCCCTCCGCAACTTCGTGAGACCCGGTTTCAAAATAAAGGATAAAAAATAGGGCCGGGGGTGTAGCTCGGAGGTAGAACGCCCCTGGGTTCAATCCCCGGTACCGCAAAAAAAAAAAAAAATGTTATTTCCATTGGCCTCAGGGCACACTACGCCTTTTCTGTTTCAAAGGCATTCTCCCAAACACTAGTCTCCCAGTTAGAAAAGCAGCCGGGAAAGCCTGGTATCACACTTGCAGCCGCTGCCACTCCCTTCGCCCTGCCCCAGATACTGCAATAGAGAATGTCTGCGGATAAATACATCTCTGGTAAACTCAATCCTCCTAGTGAAGATTATGAAGCAAAGGAGGACACTTCCATTCCAGAGAGAAAGGTGCTTGGGGTTCCCGAAAGGTTAGACATTATTTCAGAACAAAAAGAACCAGGGGAAACCGGTACTCAAGAAAACGAACTTGGAAGGCCAGTTCTTTGCTAGGGACAGGGAGAGAGGGAGCGGAGACCGGGGCTTTGCTTTCTAACCCTGATCACTTAAACTTTGAACTCCGGTCTTAACGTAAGAGTTTGGACCTAGGATCGCTAAGAGTTTTTCATCTCTAAAATTCTATGGTTCTATGATTACGTGGTTTGATGTGGGCCATTCTGTTGATTTTCTAGTTTCCAGGAGCGAGGATACTAGCCTTTGGGGGAGGAACTAACTCCATGGAGAATTGTCAACGCAGAGGTGGGCGAACTTCACAATAATGGGGGTTTGGGCTGTGGGGGTGCGCTTGGGAAACTACCTAGAGGCCTTTCCCTCGTTCTTCCATCTGTTTTGACAATTCCTTTGACGTTTTGGGATGCAGGAATGGGAAGGACCTATGCTAGATGGAGATTGTTCTTTTGACTATACATTTCTCCTCTTATTTTTGGACCCTTAAGAAAAAGCAAAGTGCCAAGAAAGAGATCCCGAAGGGGTGGCAAGGGGGATCCGGACAAGGGATCTGGAAAGGCCTGCAGAATCCTGCTCCGCATTTAGTGTTCTGAAATGTCCGTTTCGGGCCGAGCGGGCCGGGAGCGCGGGGCGGGCGGCCGGGGAGGGGCTTCCCGCGTCGAGTCGAGCCCGGCGGGCGGGCGGTGGCGCTGCGGAGGCGGCGGCCGAGGCTGGCGCGCGCGGAGGAGGGCCCGAGAGCGGGCGGCCGGCGACAGCCGCCTGGGCGACGACTCCGGGCAGCGCGGCGCCCCGAGGAGAGCGAGCCGCGGCCCCGCCCGGCCGCCGGCGTCCCCTGTCCCCTCGCTGCCCCGGCGTGAGGAATGGGCCGCGGCCGCCCCGGGCCCCGCTCCCCGCGCCGCGCGTAGGCCCCGCCGCCGCCATCGCCCCTGCCAGCCCCGCGTCCCCACCCCGGCCCCGGGAGGGAAGATGAGGGAGACGGG
>PVJS01051096.1:0-14087 GCA_004027185.1 Glis glis | reverse complement strand
CCTCCCCCCCACATGTAGCACTGAGAATGGTGTTGGTATAATCTCACATATACACATTGTTTATGACAGTAATTCCATGGATTCACTACTTTCTTACCCTTCCCCTTCCCTTGTATCCCTTCCCTAGCACCTCTGAGGGTTCTCCATTGTCATTGGAGACCCTTTTGTGTCCCCACTACTCCCTATATTGCACATATTAGTGAAAACATATGACCATTCATCAACAGATGAATGGATCACAAAATTATGGGAAATACACACAATGGAATTCTACTCAGCAATAAAGAAGAACAAAATAACAGCATTTGCAAGAAAATGGAAAGATCTGGAGAGCATTATGTTAAGCGAGATTAGCACCTAATTGTTAAACAGCACTGGTTAGAACTTCACCGCACAGTGCTTTGACCATAAGACACAGTTGAAAGAAAACAATGAATGTATAAATGACGTGAAAGCAGAAATGTTAATAATTTCTCTATTGATCTATCTTGTTGTGACTATAGCAGTGTGCACTAATATTCAGGAAAATACTGTGTTATTTTCTTCCATTTTATTAATCTTTTGAATGGGCAAAATACACACACACACACACACGTGTCATGTACCACATAACATTTGTATGTGTATATGTATATATGCATATATTCATGTATGTTTTTATATGTGTACACACATGTACACAGAGTCATGTATCATATAACATTTTAGTCAATAACTGACTGTATATGCAATGGTGGTCCTATAATATTATAATAGATCTGAAAAATTCCTATCATATAGTGACTTCATAGCTGTCTAGTGCAATATATTACATGTTTGTGTTAATGCTGATAAAAATAAAACTACTGTGCTGTCAATATTATACAAGTATAGCACAAACAATTACAGGTATTCTCAAAGATAAATACCAAAATAAAGCAAATATTACAATAAAACAAGTCACATGAATTTTTTGATTTCCTGGGAACTATACTGTAGTCTGTTAAGTGTGCAATAGCATTATATCTAAAAAATGTACATGCCTTAGTTAAAATACTTTGTTGTTAAAAAATGCTAACAATTCTCTGAGACTTCAGCAAACTGTATTCTTTGCAGGTGGAGGATCTTCTCTCCATGAGAATGGCTGCTGATTGATCAGGAGGTGGTTGCTGAAGGCCGGGGTGGGGTGGCTGTGGTAATTTCTTAAAATGAGACAGCAGTGAAGTTTGCCATATCCATTAACTCTTCTTTTCATGAAAAATTTCTTGGTAACATATGATGCCGTGTTTTTTAAAAAAAATTTTTAATTTTTTGTACTGGGATTGAACCCAGAGGCATTCTACCTCTAAGCTATACCCCCAGCCCTTTATATTTTAAATTTTGGTTTTTTTGGTAGTACTGGGGATTGAACCCAGGGGCATTCTATCTCCGAGCTACACCCCCAGCCCTATTTTTTATTCTTTATTTTGAAACAGGGTCTCACTAAGTTGCAGAGGACCTCACTAAGTAGCTGAGGCTGGCCATGAACACGGATCCCCCTGTCTCAGCCTCCCAAGTACTGGGATTACAAGCGTGAGCCATCACGCCTGGCTTATTTTTAAATTTTGAAATAGGGTCTAGCTAAGTTGCTGAGGGTCTCACTAAGTTGCTGAGGCTGGCCTTGAACCTGTGATCCTCCTGTCTCAGCCTCCCAAGTACTGGGATTGCAGGCATGCACCACTGTGCCTGGCTGCATGTGATGCTGTTTGATAGCATTTTACCCATAGTAGAACTTCTTTCAAGATTAGAATCAATCTTCTTGAACCCTGTCATTGCGTCATCAACTAAGTTTAGGTAATATTCTAAATCCTTTGCTATCATGTCAACAATGTTCACGGCATCTTCACCAGAAGTAGATTCTATCTCTAGAAACCACTTTGCTCACCCACAAGAAGCAACTCCTCATCTGTCAAAGTTTGAACACGAAGCTGGGCGTGGTGATACACGTGTGTAACCCCAGTACTTGGGAAGCTGAGACAGAAGAATTGCAGGTTTGAAACTAGCCCCAGCAATTTAGCAAGGCCCTCAGCAACTTAGTGAGACCCTGTTTCAAAATAAAAAAATAATAAAAGATCTGGAGGTGTAGCTTGGAGGTAGAATGCCCCTGGGTTCAATCCCCTGTACCAGAAAAAAAGAAAAAAAAAGAGAAAAGAGTTTGAACATGAGATTACAGCAATTCAGTCACATCTTCAGGTACCATTTCTAATTCTAGTTCTCTTGCTTATCCCCATTACATCTGCAGTTACTTTCTCCAGTTGAGTCTTTTATTTATTTATTTTTTTTTGCGGTACCGGGGATTGAACGCAGAGGCATTCTACCTCCGCGCTACGCCTCCAGCCCTATTTTTTATACTTTATTTTGAAACTGGGTCTCACGAAGTTGCGGAGGGCCTCAGTAAGTAGAGAGAGAGAGAGAGAGAGAGAGAGAGAGAGAGAGAGAGAGACAGGGAGAGAGACCAAGAGAGCTGAGGCTGGCCGCGAACCTGGATCCTCTGGTCTCCGCCTCCCAAAGTACTGGGATTACAAGCATGCGCCACCATGCCCTACTTCCAGTTGAGTCTTGAACCCTTCAATGTCATTCATAAGGACTGGAATTAATTTCTTCCCAACTCCTGTTAATGCTGTGATTTTGACCTCCTATCATAAGTCACAAATGTTCTTAATGACATCTAGAATGGTGAATCCTTTCCAGAGGTTTCCAATCTATTTTTCCTAGATCCATCAGAGGAGTATTTACTAGATGTATTTCTTAATAAGAAAACTTGAAAGTTGAAATTACCCCTTGATCCATGGGCTACAAAATGGATGTTGTCTTAGCAGTCATGAAAAGAACATTGATTTTGTGCATCTCCATCAGAACTCTTGAGTGACTAGGTACATTGTCAATGAGCAGTAATACATCAAAAGGAATCTTTTCTTTTGGAGCAGTAAGTTTCAAGGCTGGCTTAAAATATTCAGTAAACAATGTTGTAGATGGACGTGTTATTATCCTGGCTTTGTGCCATTTATAGAGCATGGACAGCGCAGACTTAGTATAATTCTTAAGGACCCTGGGATTTTCAGAGTGGTAAATGATTTGGGTTCAACTTACAGTCACCAGCTATATTAATTCATCGCAAGAGTCATTCTCTCTTTTGAAGCTTTGAAGCCAGCATTGATCTCTTCTCTCTAGTTATTGGAAGCCTTAGCTAGCACCTTCTTCCAATGTAAGGCTGTTTCAGTTATATTGAAAATTCATTGTTTGGTGTGGCCACCTTCATCAGTGATCTTCGCCAGAGCTTCTGGGTAACTCGCTGCAGCTTCTACATCAGCACTCACTGCTTCCCCTTGTACTTTATGTTACAGAGATGACTTCTGTCCTTAAACCTACGAGCAAAACTTTGTCGACTTCAAACTTTTCTTCTGCAGCCTCCTCACTTGCTTTGCATCAGGCTTTGACTTAAGGGGATGTGTGGCTGGTTTGATCTTCTGACCAGGTCACTAAAACTTTCTCCACTTCAGAAATAAAGCTGCTTGCATTCTTATCATTCATGTGTTCACTGGAGTACCACCTCTCGTTTTCTTCAAGAACTTTTTCTTTACATTCACATCTTGGCTGGCTGGTGTAAGAGGCCTAGCTTTTGGCCTGCCTTCCTTGCTAAGCTTAATCACTTCTAGTTTTGATTTAAAGCGAGAGACATAAGACTCTTCCTTTTACTCAAACACTTAAGAGACCACTATAGGGTTAATCGACCTCATTTCAATATTGTGTCTCAGGGAATGGGGGGCCTAAGGGAGGGAGAGACATGGGGGAAGGCTGGTTAGTGGAGCAGTCAGATCACACAGCATGTGTCAATTAAGTTTACTGTCTTACTTGGGCATGGTTCATGGTGTCCTTAAATAGCTACAAGAGTAACATTAAAGGTCACTGATCACAGATCACCATAACTGATATGATAATAATGAAAACATTTGAAATATTCTGAGAATTACCAAAATGTGACAACAGAGACGTGAAATGAGGCACATGCTGTTGGAAAAATGGAACCCAAAGACTTGATGGACACAGGGTTGCCACAGACCTTCCATTTGCAAAAAAACACAATTTTTTATAAAGCACAATAAAATGAGCTATGCTCACCGTAACTAAAATAGCATTTGCTAAAGGTCCAAAGGAAAGTGTCAATTAAAATATTTTACACAGGAATTCAGAGGAAGTAAGGAAACCACATTTGAAGAAGGAAAAAACCAACACAGGAATAGCCATTGGAGCAGTCTGGGTGTGAAATGGGAAGAGCTTGAACCAGAGTGGTGGTGGAGGTGATGGGAGCCAGGGAGAAAACGAGGCATCAATAAAGGAGAGCTGTATTAACAACAACGACAATACCTGAGTGCATTAAAAGATGTGAACGTTTTAAAGATCCTTTCTCTGTCCCTCTCTTTGATATTTCTATCACAGTTGCTTTCTAGCAATTATTCCAATTTGTATTCAATACCATCAGTGCAGCCTTTCTTCATCCCAGTGAGCAGGACATTTTGGGGGGCATTGTTTTCAGGCTCCCTAAATTCTGAAGCTTTATTTTGAATTGGTTGAAAATATATTTCATTCCCTTTGTTTCCTGCTTATTTAAAAACATCTCATTTCAGTGAGCAGGCATGTTGCTCTTGCACAATTATTTATTCTCCTACAGTTTTCTCATTCAGTATCATATGATCTCTATTCTGAAAGGCAATATATTTTTTTCCAAAACCATATATGTTTCCCCTAAAGGATTTTTATTTTTGCATGCTTCAAATTGAGCTGTCATCTAGTTCACTGATCCAACAAGAGTGATAATACATTTTAAATAAATAATTTAGGAGGATTTCTCCTGTCAAAACAAAAAGTGCCTTTAAAAATAAACCAGTATTAACAGCAATAATTCAGAAAAATGCTGTAGCTTATGCTTTAATATGTGAAAGACATGCTATGTATTGAAAATAATAAGCTATATTTTAATATCTTTTAATATTTTAATATTTAATTTACAATATTATATAACAATTGAAGAGATTGAGTAAGATAATAAATGTTCTTTTACAGACCATATGGAAAAAAAATCTCCAAACAGGTAGAGTAATAGTTTTCTAGCTGGGTGTGCAGTGGTACATGCTCATAATCCCAGTGACTCAGGAGGCTCAGGCAGGAGGATCACAAGTTCTAGGCCAGCCTTGCAACTTGCTGAAACTCTGCCTCAAAACTAAAAAAGGGGAGGGGGGCTGGGAATGTAGCTCAGTGATAGAGTGTCCCTGGGTTCTATACCTAGTATTGCCAAAGAGAAGAAAAATGGTTTCTTCAACTGGCTACCACATGAATAATGCAAATTGGAATTTTGATATGTTGATATTTTACATTAATTTAGAGTACTTGACAACCTGTATCGGGTAACAAATGTTTTCTGTAAAAGGCTGATAGTAAATATTTTAGACTGTGTGAGACCATGGGTTCCCTGGGGCAACAACTCAACTCAGCTGCCGTGTGGTGCAAGAGCAGCCATAGACAATAAGAAGATGGACGGGTGTGGCTGTGTCCCATTTAAACTGGTCACCAAAACGGTGGTGGGGCAGGAGTGTGCTGACCTCTGGCCTGTGTGGTACATACCTCAGGCACAGGAAGTGGAATTCCAGAAGGTCACTGAGTTCAAAGCCTGACTGTTAGAACATATAGGAACATTTATAAATGCATGTTACAAACGTGTGAAGAAACCACACATTAATGATTACAATAAAACACACGTAGAGAAAGTTTGAGATTGTTATAAACGTTTTACAAGCTGGCGTGAAGGAGATGAGAAGAGACTGAATAACATCCAGAAGAGCAAACTCCCTTCCTTCAAGACAAGAGGGAAAGCAGCTCGGAGGCTGCTGAGGGTGCTGGCGGTAGGCGGGGATTGGGGGTGTACTACTACAGTGACTGCAGCCAGTCTTAGTGCCAGAACCCCCAAGAGAAAGGACCTCGTTTCTCTAGGTGTCTAGGAGGGGGAAGAGCTGTTGAGGTTTTTTCTTGGTGTGCAGTGAGTGGCTCCTGTTTGGTCTCACCCTGTCCCTCCCACAGTGGGCCATCCTGGAGGCCAGCAAGGAAACTAGATTAACCAGACATGACCCAAATTATAATGGTCCAAGACACACAGGCTTTATCCTCCCCAAGGTGCACCCACGCATGCTGGAGAGGCCCTGAGGCACTGCCTTGTATGTGATAAGCCCTCTAGTCACCTGGCATGCCTTCACAGTGCTGTTCCTCTGGCTAAGAGCCCTCATGTCCTGAAGCACACAGCTGTCCCTCCACTGGTGAGCCCCACTGGGTCAGGAGAAAAGGTGTGTTTTTCTCCTTGAAGAGATGGCACATGGCTTTGATTAAACCATTATGGCTTAAATGGATACAGATTTATTTTTGCCACAAACAAGTTCAGAGATATAGAGTCCAGACTCCTTTTGAGCCACTATTCTTAGAGTGTGGTTTTTATCCTCATGATTACAAAATGGCTGCTTGTGCTTCTAGATTATATCCACAGTTCTGGCAGGAAAAAGGAAGAAGGGAAAAGTTGGCACCAGCAGACTTCCACGTACACATTTTTGGCCAGAACCCTGCAAATGGCCATATTTGGTTGCCATAGTGTCTGAGAAATGTATAAATATGTTACTTGCCCCTATAAAATGGCAGTTGGATCAGTCAACTGTACTGAAAACTCAACTTTTTTTTCTACTCCATTCCATGACAGGCACTTCCCCAATGTATAGTAGAGCTTAGTCTGTAACTTTTAATAAGATAGCTTTTTGTTTTTTATTTTTTGGCAGTACTGGGGATTGAACCCAGGGGTATTCTACCTCCGGGCTACACCCCCAGCCCTATTTTTTTTTTGCAGTACCAGGGATTGAATGCAGGGGCGTTCTACCTCCGTGCTACACCCCCCGGCCCTATTTTTTATACTTTATTTTGAAATCGGGTCTCACGAAGTTGCGGAGGGCCTCACTAAGTAGAGAGAGAGAGAAACGGAGAGAGAGAGAGAGAGAAAGAGAAAGAGGGAGAGCTGAGGCTGGCCGCGAACCCCGATCCTCCGGTCTCCGCCTCCCAAAGTACTGGGATTACAAGCGTGCGCCACCACGCCCGGCTCCCAGCCCTATTTTTTATTCTTTATTTTGAAACAGGGTCTCACTAAGTTGCGGAAGGCCTTACTAAGTAGCTGAGGCTGGCCGCGAACCTGTATCCTCTGGTCTCAGCCTCCCAAGTACTGGGATTTCAAGTGTACGCCACCACGCCCAGCTTAGCTTTTTATTTTTAAAAAGTTCAAGACTCATAAGAACTTATAAAAATAGAAGATGGTTCCTGTGTGGCCCTTATCCAGCTTCCTCAAATGATGTCTTATATACATACATGGTACGTTTTCATAACCCAGGGATTGGTACTGATACAATACCATTAACTCGGGTGCAGGCCATATTTAAATTTCACCAGTTTTATATGTAGAAACATTTCAAACCCAAATATCCCCAACCCCTATGATATATTATTGCATATCTGGATTGGAGTAACCATTACCACAATAGAATGCAGGACAGTTTCATCACCACAAATAAGTGTCCTCATGTTACCCCTAAATAGCCACGCTCTTCCCCAGGCCCTGAACAACTACTCATCTGTTGTCTATTATGTTTTTTCTTTTAGCTTTGAGAGTGTTATATAAATAGAATAAAAGAATATATAGCCCTCTGAGATACTTTTTTAACTTAGAATAATGTTCTTGAGATCCATCCAAGTTTTGAGTGTGTCAATAATTCATTCCCTTCCTGAGTAATATTCCATTGTATGGATATACCAGTTTGTTTACCTATTCACTCTATGTAGGACATTTGGTTTGTTTCCTTGTTTTGACTATTACAAATAAGGCTGCTATAAATATTCATGTGCAGAATTTTGTGTGAACATAAGTTTACATTTCTCTAGGATAAATCCCAGAAGTATTATTGTTGGATTGTATGGCAAGTATATATTTAACATATTAAGAAACTGCCAAGCTATTTTCCAAAATAGCTATGCTACTTTACATTCCCATAATTCACAATAGCCACAAAGTAGAAACATTTCAAACCCAAATATCCACCAACTGAAGAATGGATAAACAAAATATGGTATATCCATAGAATGGAATACTATTTGACTATTAAAAGGAATGATATAAGTAATGTAAGCTAACCATGAAATACCTAAAATATGTATTATGCTAAAATAAATAAGCCAGACACAAAAGATCATATATTATATGAATGTCTAAAATAGGAAAATCTATAGAGAGAACAGGTGGACTAGTGGTTGGTGTGGGGATGGGAGTGGAGAATGATTGCTAACAGGCAAGTGGTTTGGTTTTCAGGGGAGAAAAATGCTCTAAATTTACTTTGGGTTGATAGATGCATAACTCTGCAAATATGCTAGAAACCATCAAATTATATACTTAAATGGACAATTTGTGTAGTAAATTATATCTCAGTAAAGCTATAAAAATTTATATGAAAATGTAACATACCTAGAAAAAAATCCAAAGATCTTTGATAAAGAAGAACAAATATGGAAAACTAAGACTACTTGATTTCAAAACATATAAATCTACAGTAGCTGGGTGTGGTGGCATACATCTATAATCCCAGTACTTGGGAGGCTGAGATAGGAGGATCACAGGTTAAAAACCAGCCTTAGCAACTTAGGCTCTCAGCAATCTAGTGAGACCCTGATTCAAAGAAAAAAATAAAATAAAATAAAAAAGGGCTGAGGGTGTAGCTTGGAGACAGAATGTCTCTGGGTTCAATCCCCAGAACCCAAAACAAAACAAAACAAAAGAAAACAAACAAAAAAACCAAGTCTACAGTAATCAAGACAGTGTGGTATTGGCATACTAATAAATCAATAGATGTGTCTGTCTCTTTTGGGACACTCCACCACCTTCCTCTCAAGTGTGGTACTTTTTTTTTTTTTGCTATGCAATAAACCTCTTAGATTTGCAACTGAGATTTCTGGCTCTTTATTTCTATACTGAGTTAAGAAAAGGACCCATGGTAAATCTCACACCATAACAGCTTTGGCACTCAACTGCAGGGTCTGGCAGCGCTTTTCAACAGTGGTCTGAAACCTGACACCACTGCTATTGGGGTTGCCCCGGTGGACACTACTTGTTTCTAGTCCTGCCATGAAGGGTTGCTGCTTTAAGGCAGCTCCCTGAAAACTATTCCGTGGTGCCTGCCACGGAAGTTTGCTGCACCACACAGCTTCCTGAAAATTGTTCCATGGTTCCAGCCACAGAACGTTGCTGCACCAGGCAGCTTCCTGATCAATAGTCTTCTCACACGAAAATGACACGAAATCTGATATTATAATTTTCAGAATAATTACATTTAATAATTGGGGATGGGGACGAGATAGAGATGACAAATTTTTCTGTCCATCTGTAGCCAGCACCTTGCTTTTATAGACACTTTAGACAAAACATCATAAAGGTTAATCAAACACAGAAATCAACAATTATCACAGGTTACAGTAAAGAAGGTCAGTGAGGCAGGCATGTGACAAACTTAGGGGAAGGAGGGATTAGACATTACTGGATGGAGACAACATCAAAGACCACACCTTGAAGAATACACCAGGTCTCTTGGAATGTCCGCTTGTGGACGAATCCCACCCAGCCAAATACAGTGTATTCAAACTGAGCTGGTCCAAGATGATAATCTCAGTGTGCGTTCTAAGACGGCCCTCGACACACTACATCTTGCAAGATTGGTGACCCTCCCTGAGCAGGATCTAAACCTCGTAGATGACTGGGGATTTGGCGCAGGAGGCTTTTTGTGACTGTGGAGTCCCCCCGCCATAGTGTAGCTATGGCTGAAACTCCAGGGGAGGATAATAATCCCTATAACTAGTGTAGGATACACAGGAGGGACTCTGGATCTCTCCTGATCTTGCTAAGGCCTAGTGGCGGCCGGTAAGCGACCTGGAACCTCACGCACTACGGGGTAAGAGCTCTTGCAGCCTATTGCCACACAAGCAGGACTAGGCAAGTGTCATGGCTTATATTGGGGTCCAAGGAAACATCCTGGTCTTGTGAGGCTCCCCAATGAGTGCTCATCAATTTTTCCCCCTTCTAAGGTGGGACACTCTTTTAAAGCTTTCTGGGAAGTTGAACTTGGGGACAACACCCGTCTTCTTATATGCCAACTGTGCCCTCAGCAGAACCCTTGCCCTTTCTGTAAGCAGACTCAGCAACAGGAGCCACGGGGACCTCTGTCCTCTGGGCCCTGGGCCCCACTCCTTTGTCATCTGACAGAACATAGTCCTTGCATGCATCCAGAAACTTTCTATGTAGGATTCCGGAAGGAGGAATGTCCACGGGGAGGTGTTACTGCTCTTCTGTAATCCTTAGGCCTTTATCCCCATCTAACTCATGCCACATTCTCCTTAAAGCATAAAAAGACAGGTGAAAAGCAGGATCCTCCCACACTTGAGATTTTAGCCCTAGTAGACACCATCTGTCCATAGCTGCTGAGAGTGTTTTGGGAGCTGCAATGTTTTATTAATTGGAAATACCAGCGGTGTCTGAGATACAAGAGAGGATATGTGGGACCACACCCGAACAAAGAGAGGGGGTCAGAAGGCAGGGAAGGACGAATCGAGGCAGGGGCAAGAGTGGCAAAGCCCCACGCTCGTAGGGGCCATCCCTGGTGGACTGTGAGGCCACTCTCACAAAGTCCATGGATGATGCCCAGCCAGACTCGTCCCCGGCTGGATTTCTATCCTGAGTGCAAGGGAGGAGGGCGGCCTCCCAAGTACAAACCAACAAGCACACCCTCTCTCTCATAGATGGGATCCCAGCAGTCCAAGGTGGAAGCTCAAACTCTCCTGGTGTGCATCCTCCAACATTGGGATAAGTTCTACCTCCAGACCCTAAAGAAAAAAAAAAACTCTTATTTTCTACTGCATTCCATATACAGGCCACAGAGTTTAGGCAAAATCTAATAAAACTGTGTTAGAAAAAAAATATGTACAGGCCTTTGAATTACTGACCTCCTTATATGACCTCACTTGGAGAGACATACAGCTGTTCCTAGACCAAACCCTAACATCCTTGGAGAGGGAAAAAGTCTATCAGGGAGCCCAGGAGGCAGGCAACAATTATTATTTATGTCGTATACTAGAAGGACTGAGAAAGGCTAAAGTTGAACCCCTCAATTATGGACAGTTGGCAGCCATACATCAAGGCCCAAATGAGTCCCCAGTGACCTTCCTGGAGAGACTCAAGGAGGCCATGTTTAAGTTCAATAATTTGACTCTGAATTGGATAGACGGGGCAGCCATCCTTAGAGATAAATTTCTGACCCAATCTGTACCTGATGTAAAGAGGAAACTCCAAAAACAGGTATTAGATCCCAAAAAATCCACTTTAGACCAGTTAATGCAGGCCGCTAATTCTATTATAACAGGGACTTGGAAAAGGAAAAACAGAAGGAGAAATGCCACAGAAAAATTCTGGCTGCTATGCGTATGGGCACCAATCCCACGGGAGCCCAGGCTCAGGTCTGCTTTAGGTGTGGCAAGCCGGAATATTTCAAGTGTGAATGTCCTCAGCAAGGAGGCCACAAACGCTCCTCAGAACCCTGCCCACGGTGTAAGGGGGACCACTGGAAGTGCAAGTGCCCCAGATCCAGAAGGATCTGGTGTCCTCAGAGCCAAGTCCCCAACGATGGGTCCCAGGGTCACCTCTCCAGGCTTCCACCACCTAGGTCAAGACTGAAGAGCCTTGGGCAACCCTAAAGGTGGGATCACAGTATGTCTAGCCCATAGTTGACACAGGTGCCAGATTCTCCACACTGCCTTTCTCCCCTGGTCCAAGATCCTCTCGTAAAGTGACTGTTCGGGGCATATTGGGCCAGCCCCTTAAACACTTCTTTACTCAAGACTTAACCTGCTTCTGGGGTGACCTCTACTTCTCTCATTCCTTCTTAGCCATAGCAGAGACTCCAACTCTGCTGTTGGGAAGAGATATAATGTCAGGAGACCAAGCTAACTTGAGTACAAGCCTTACCCTTAGTTCTGTTTAAAATTATACCTCTTGTGTCTGCAGGACCATTTCATCCTTCCAGAAAAGCCCTCAAAGGAAAAAATAAAACACTAAGCTGCTCTTTTCCCCCTTTTGCTGTCCTGCTTGTACTAAGATAATTTTGCTGTTCAAGGTTATTTGGAGGTTTGTTATTTCAGTCAGTCCTATCTAAAATGTAAACATCTGAAATGCAAAGCTATAACTTTTAAAAATTCAGGACACTGTAAAACTTGGGCAAATGATTTTAATTTATTTCTTATTATGTTAAAAAGTTTATAAAATTGTTTCAAAATGTGAAGTTAAGAAAAGAATTATGGCAGAAAGGAACCAGTATGTAGGAATGAGAGAGAGAGAGAGAGAGAGAGAGAGAGAAAGAGAGAGAGAGAGAGAGAGAGAGAGAGAGAGAGAATGAGAAATTTTGGTAAGGAAGGATAAAAAAAGAGAGAATATTTTAGAGATAAAAAAGGATTTTTATGATAAAGTTTATCCTAAGATTGTCCTAAACAGGAAAGGAAAGACTAGGGTAAAATCAAAAGGGTAAATGAAGTCACAAAAGTTTTGAGTACATCGCAGAATGTTTGTGGAAGATGAAACTTATGAAAAGAATATTGCATGTGTGATAAAGATGATTATATTTAAAAATTATTTTAAAAGTTTTCATATTTGGCCCATGTTTACTAAATCATATTGTCAAGTTTGTCTCCGACAGGATTAAAGCCATCAAGCTCCAGATGGTGCACCAGATAAAACAACAAATGAACATCTACCAGAGTCCCTTGGACAATCGTGGAGATCTGGGACATTTCTCCGTGTGACACACTGCTTGCATACACCCCTAAGACTGGAGCCCCACTCTGTCCCCATACAGCAGGATATAGTTGGATTGATCTCCATGCCCTATTCCTTGCCTATAGATGTATGCAAATTAGATAAAAGAGGGGAAATAACCTGGTCATGGGTAGATGATTCTTGTGCTTCTGCAGGCAGGCTGTTGGCATAGCAACAAAGATAAGATAAATGGAGACACTGAGACATAGAAGATCACAGACATTGGGACTTAAAGGGGGGTTAAAAAAAAACACTGTATCCCCTCACCCAGTTGCTGACTAAGCTATACCCTGACTTATGATATTCTCTTTGGTGATGTCAGACCAGACCAACCTGTCTTGTAAAGATAAGGGAGCATGAACTAAATATAAGACCTGGAGTCTAGGGGGCGGCAGTGTCTATCTCTTTTGGGACATTCCACCACCTTCCTCTCAAGTGTGGTGCTTTTTCCTTTTGCAATGCAATAAACCTCTTAGTTTTGCAAAAAAATAAAAAAATAAAAATAAACAAATAAAAATCAATAGGTAATGGAGTTAAATAGCAAGTTTAGAAATATACCTGTCAATATATATCACACGTGTATTAACAACTAATTTTTGGCAAAGATATTCAGGTAAATTTAGTGGGGAAAATATACTCTTTTCTATAAATGGTGCTGGAGTAATTAAATATGTATATGTAAAAAAGTGAACTTTGATCTGTACCTTACACCATATACAAAAATGAACTCAAAATGGATCATAGACCTAAGTGTAAAATGCACAGTATACTGGTTGAAAACTTCCTAAGGGAGAAAATTGAGTGTACTGATTTGATACTGATGGATGGATATTAAGTTTTTTTTTTCAATGCTGGGAATCAAATTCGGGGTCTTGCACATGCCAGGCAAATGCACCACTGAGCTACACCCCCAGCTTTTTTAGAGTTAAGAAAATGTTAAACTTTCTTAGAGTTAAAGGAGATGGTATCACATTTAGATTACAGATTTGAGGTGCATGTGAAATTAGTGTCATCTTACTTTGATTTGTCTAGGTCAGAACCTGAAACTTTTTGAGGGGAGGTGGAAGAGTTCAAAATTTCTATTACAAAATTTCACCAAAATGAGCCTCATACCATTATACAACTTACACCTTATTGAGGAAAGAAA
>PVJS01051095.1:0-14091 GCA_004027185.1 Glis glis | reverse complement strand
GTACCGCTAAAAAAAAAAAAAAAAAAAAAAGCCTAAGCTAACAGAACCCTTCAGTTATGTGCTAAAATTACGCTTCCATAGGATATTAGCCCAATTTATTTTTTTGGGGGGGTGGTACTGGGGATTGAACCCAGGGACATTCTACCTCCAGGATACACCCCCAGCCCTATTTTTTATTCTTTATTTTGAAACAGGGTCTCACTAAGTTGCGGAGGGCCTCACTAGGTAGAGGGGGGGGGAGAGAGAGAGGAGAGAGGAGAGAGAGAGAGAGATCACACGTGCGCGCATGCGCGCTGAGGTTGACCGCGAACCCGGATCCTCCGGTCTCCGCCTCCCAAAGTACTGGGATTACAAGCGTGCGCCACCACGCCCGGCTTAGCCCAATTTTAAAACACATTTGTCCGTCAAGTCTCTGTTCACGTTCTCTGAAAACAAGGACAGGTGTAAAAGGGGACTCGCAGATAGGAACAAGCATGGAGGGTTCACATGGAGCATCCATGGAGCTGGGACAGCCTGCGGCTACCCGCAGCTTCTGCACAGATGACAGCCACTTGGCACTGGGGCAGGGTGACTGTTGCCCCTGATCCTCTCTCTAGTCCCCTACATTGGGCACTTAGCTTGATGACCTAAGTATGGAAAGTGCCCTTTTCTCAGAAAGGTTTAGCACAGCACAATTTTTATTTATTTATTTATTTGTGTATGTGGAACTGGGGAATGAACCCAGGGGCATTCTACCTCTGCACTAACCTTTCAGCCCTATTTTTAATTTCTTTCTTTTTTTTTTTTTTTGGAAACAGAGTCTCACTAAGTTGCTGAGGGCCTCTAAGTTACTGAGGCTGGCCACAAACCTGCAATCTTCCTGTCTCAGTCCCCAAGTACTGGGGTTACAGGAGTGCGCCACTATGCCTGGCTGTAGCACAATTTAATTAATTAATTAATTAATTTATTTATTTATTTATTCATTGTGCTGGGAATCAAACCCGGGGTCATTCTACCTCCAAGCTACACCTCTATCCCTGTTTTTAATTTGGAAACAGGGTTTCAATAAATTGATGCAAGTCTCACTGAGTTGCTGAGGCTGGCCTTGAACCTGTGATCTTCCTGTCTCAGCCTCCCAAGTACTGAGATTACAAGCATGCGCCACCGGGTCCATGCAGTACGATCTTAAACAGTGACAACTGGAAAGGATTTGAGCTAGTGCAAGCAGGCCTTGCCCTCTAAGCCCTCCTCCACCTGTGGGACACGGCTCCTGTTCCCAAAGGCCAGTGTGGACGTGCCTGGTGCCTTCCGGCCTGCTTCCCCACATACTGGGGACGGTCTCATAGTGGGGTCTGCGGGGACCTGTCATCTGGTTTATTTTTCATTGAACATCCAGATGCTTTGTAGTGTGTTCATATCAGTCTTCTAAGAAATGTGGTTGTGTCTATTTTATTTTATTTTATTTTGTTATTTATTTTATTTTGGTAGTGGGGATTGAACCCAGGGTCATTCTACCTCTGAGCTACATACCCATCCTTATTTGTATGTGTGTGGGGGAAATACTAGGGATGGAACCCAGGAGTGTTCTACCACTGAGCATACCTCCAGCCCTATTTTATTTTTTATTTTGATATAGGGTTTTGCTAAGTTGCCCAGGCTGGTGTATGCGCGCGCGCGTGTGTGTGGTGCTGGGGATTGAACCCTGGGGCATTCTACCTCTGAGCTATACCCCCAGCCCTACTTTTATTTTTTATCTGGAAACAGCATCTCGCTAAATTGATGCAAGCCTCACCGAGTTGCTGAGGCTGGTTTTGAACCTGCGATCCTCCTGTCTCAGCCTACCAAATACTGGGATTACAGGCATGTGCTGCCACGTCCCACTTCACCCCCAGCCCTTTTTATTTTTTAATTTGAAACAGAGTATCGCTGAATTGCTGAGGGTCTTGCTAAATTGCTGATGCTGGCCTCGAACTTGGGAACCTCTTGTCTCTGCCTCCCAAGTACTAGGATCATAGGCATGCGCCACCATGCCTGGCTTTGCCACCATGGTCTTCAGATTGCACGACTTCTCCTAGGCAGCACACTGGGCAATGAAACCAGGCCACCAAAAGCACCCCACAAAGCCCCCAACATTTCAGAGCGGCTGAGGGATCCTGTGGATAAAAACGACTCCGCAGCTGGATGGTCCGGGCCCCATCTGGGCTCAGTCCCTTTTTAGCATGCTCTGTGGGTGTGTCATGTGACCACTTCAGTCATGTTTCCCAGAAATGATGACACTTGCTGTCATAGGTCTCTGTGCTGCATAACAAATTACCCCAAAACTTGGAGGCTCAAAATGACAACATAAAGTCAGGCGTGTGTGGTGGTACAAGCCTATAACCCCAGTATTTGGGAGGCTGAGACAGGAGGATCACAGGTTCAAGGCCAGCCTCAGCAACTTAGCAAGACCCTCAGCAATTCAGCAAGACGCTATTTCAAAATAAAAAACCGAGAGGGCTGGGGATATAGCTCAGAGGTAGAACACCCCTGGGTGCAATGTCCAGTACCAAACAACAACAACAAAAATGTTGCCTCACTGTAACTCCGAATTCAGGAGCTGCTTAGCCAGGAGCTGTGCTTACCTGCAGCTAGAGAAGTTTTCCCTACTGCTCGGGGCTGTTGGCAAGAGGCCTGGGCAACAGGAGGCCCTATGACTCTGGCTCCCTGAGAGCAAGGGGAAGGCACAGTGCTTTTATGACCTCCTCTGGAGCACAGCTCTGTACTGCACACCACTGGTTACTAGGACTAGCCCTACTCAGTGGGCGGGGCCACTTGAGGGCAGGGGGCATTAGACCTGGGACTGACCTGACTCTGGGTTGCTTGCTATGGGATACATGAGCTCAGGCCCACCAAGCATATACCACCAAGCATGTACATGAGCCCAGACCCTGTGCACCTCCAGGGCTCTCCTGTACATCAACAGGGCCTCCGAGAAGAGGGGCCCCCACTGTGCCTCCCCAAGGGAAGCAGGGCCAAGCCTGGCAGGCAGGAAGGGGCCATGCTGCGGGAGGGGATGGACCCTCTGCAAGATGGAGCTCCCAGGGAGGGTGGTCCTGGCTTGTCACTCTTCTGAAGGGTCCCCCTCAAAAAATGTCCAGCTAGCCAGGCACAGTGGCACATTTCTGTAATTCCAGTACTTGGGAGGCTGATATAGGAGGATCACAGGTTTGAGGCCAGCTTTGGCAACTTAGCAAGACTTTGCTTCAAAATAAAAAATAAAAAAGGGCTGGGGTGTAGCTCAGAGGTGGAACACCCCTGGATTTAGTTCCTAGTACCAAAAAAAGGAGGTCCAGATCCCTAGAATCCCCAGCCTGGCTGGTGGTAGCCCCCAGGAATTTAAGAAGGGAAATGCTCCCTCCATACCTCCAGCCCACTTACAACCCTGTGGCCCTGGGCAAGGCCCTGGTCCTCAGCTGGGGGTGACAGTCCCAGAACATCAGGAGTGAGTGATGGATTTGCATGAAGCCCTTAGTATTCGAGCAAAGCACTTAGGACAGCGCCTGGCACCGGTCAGCACCAAGAGTAGCTTGTTGAGTTGAACATGGCAAACTTACAGCCTCCTCCTTCCCTCCTGGGGTTCCCCACCCCATCAGAGGGAACCACCAGGGCATCCAAGGCCCTCCAAGGCCAGGCAGCCAGTGTGGAGGACCCAGCTGCACCCCCCCCCCTCCAGGGCTCCCGGGGACACAGCAGGTGTGCGCTGAACTGGATGGATCAGAACACAAGGAGGACCCAGCCTCAATCCTGCACCAGGATGCCTCGAGGGAGCCCTTGGTCCAGAGCCAGAAGGAGCCTGAGGCTTCCAGGGACAGGCGGCACCTGAGCCAGGCCTGAAGGACTAGTGGCCAGCGGCAGGAATAGCCCAGGGCAGGAATCTTCCCTTCACTTTCTGCTCAGTCCCACCCACCTCATCCCTATCTGGGGGGCAGATCCCAGGGACCTTCCAGACAGGGTAGCTCAGCCTAGTCCCCTCCCCTGCCCGGCAGGCTACAGGCCAGTCACCAGTCTGGAATGTACTTTCAATTCCTTGCCCTGCCCTCCCCTCCCCCTCCTCCCCTCCCTCCCCCTCCCCTTCCCCTCCTCCCTCCCTGCCCATTACTTCCGGAGCCAGCCCAGTCAGACCCTAGAATCTGAACCCTAAGGACCTCCTGTCACTCCACAGGTAGGCAAAGGAGGAGTGGGGCCTGGGGGAGGGGGATTTTCCTGGAAAATCTCACCCAAACCTTCAGCATTGACTCTCAGCCACCAGAGGTTCTAGGGAAGGAAGCCCAGATACTGCAGACGCCCAGGGAAGTGGCAGATAGGCTGAGGGGACAGGGTCAGAGGGCCATCAGCTGGCTGCTTGCCCAGGACCCAGCTCCTCAGCATCTTCTTCCAATCTCTGTGCCCCACACACACCAGCAGAGCTGGGGATGGAACCCAGGACATGAGCCCTACCACTGAGCTACACTGCAGCCCTTTTTTGGGGGGAGGGTACTAGGGTTGAACCCAGGGCATTTCACCTCTGAGCTACACCCCAGCCCTTTTTATTTATTTATTTTTATTTTGAAACGGGGTCTCTCTCTAAGTTGCTGTGGATCTTGCTATGTTGCTGAAGCTGACTTGGAACCTGTGATCCTCTTGTCTCAGCCTCCCAATCACAGGGATTTCAGGCATGTGCCACTGCACTGGGCTTAACCTTTTTTGTTTGTTTGTTTGTTTTTGAGACAGGGCCTCCCTAAGTTGCCCAGGCTGGCCTCAAACGTGCCATCCTCCTGCCTCAGCCTCTGGAACACCTGAGATTACAGGTATGCCACCATCAAGTCCTCCCCAGAAGGCCCCCAGAGGAGATCCCGCCCCTGCTATCTCTCCTACTGGCAGGATTGCTTCAGGGGGTGAGATCTGTGGTTCCCGGAGCCCTCTCCCAAGGCTCCCCCAGCCCCCACCTCCCTTTCCTTGGCGGTGGCCTCAGTGAAGAGCTGGACAGCTGGGTGTGGCCCAGAGGCAGCTGGAACAGGCCAGAGTCCGGTGGAGGCCCACTCCCCTTTCTGCTGCAGCCCGCCCTTCTGCCCTTCTGGCACCTCTTCCTTCCCTGCCCTCGAGGGTTCCCAGGCCCTGGCAGCAAAAGAAACATCCATGGATACCCCCAAAGGGCAACCCCTGCCTGCCACAAGCCTGACTTTCTAGGCAGACACCCATTGCCCCCTCCCCACACAGTTCTCTAGCGCCCCAAAACTGGCAGGTTCTGGCAGGGGGGGCTCTTGCCAGTCTTTTGGGAGAGAGTTTTGATCCTGGGGATTTTTTGTGTGTGTGTGGCACTGGGGATTGAATCCAGGGGCATTCTACCTCCGAGTTACACCCCCAGCCCTATTTTTTATTTTTATTTTGAGACAGGGTCTTTCTAGGTTGCTGAGAGTCTCACTACTTGCCAAAGATGTCCTTGAACCTGCGATCCTCCTGTCACAGCCTCCCAAGTACTGGGATTACAAGCGTGTGCCACCACGCTCAGTTGGTACTGGGGGTTGAACCCAGGGGTATTCTACCTCTGAGCTATATCCCCAGCCCTTTTTATCTTTTATTTTGAAGCAGGGTCTCACTAAGTTGCTGGGGGTCTCTCTATAAAACTGAAACTGGCCTCGAAACTTTGATCTTCCTGTCTCAGTCTCCCAAGTACTGGGATTAGAGGCATGCACCACTATGCACAGCTTTTTTATCTTTTATTTTTGGGGGGGGCACAGCCAACTGAACCCAGGGGCCTTCTACCTCTGAGCTACACCCTCAAAAACCTTTTTATTTTTTATTTTGAGACTGGGTCTCGCTAAGTTGCTGAAGCTGGCCTCAAACCTGCCATCGTCTAGTCTTAGCCTCCCAAGTACTAGAATTGCAGGCGCGTGCCACCATGCCTGGTTCTTGCCAGTCTTGACAGCAGTACCTTGAGGGTTCATGTCTCCCTGCTGACTTGGAAAGCTCCCCCCAGCTAGGGGTGGAGAGAGTCCCAGATGCCCCGTCCCTCCCTCAGATATCAGGGTTCTTCTGCTCCACCAGCAGCTCACAGGCTGGCCTGGCCTTGGGACCATTTAGTCCCCCCCCCCACCTCTTTCCTGTCCCAGGAACGTCCAGGCCAAAGACCCCACCCTTACCCACCCAGGCCTTGTCTCTCATGCAGATCTGGAAACCTCTTTGTCCCTTTAGGGCGATGGTCCCGCTGTCCTGATGGAGGGGGGGCTCCTGCCAGGCGGGGGCCCGCCACCCAGACCCAATGTTACACCCACCTGCCCCATTCCCCCTCCCCCCATGGCACAGCCACTGTGGCCCCTCACCCTGATCCGTGCACCACACTGCCTCCCACGCCACGGGGTTTCCTCCTTGCTGGGGTGTTTCCAGGGGACTCCCAGGAGGTGTGGCTGCCTGTGGAGGAGGAACCTGGCCGGGTACCACAGGTGGTGGCTGAGCCCATAAACAGGGTTTTATGGCCTGAGGATAGGCAGAGCTGGCCAAGGCAGGTCTGGGCTGGCGGGGAAGGCCCGGGCCTGTGGGGAAGACCCAGGCCTGACTCCCTGAGGCCTCTCAACTGTGTGGCCTGGCAGGGTACTTCCCTCCTCTGAGCTCAGCATTCTCATCTGTAATGAGGCCCCGCAGGGCCACAGGGTGGATCCGGTGTCACAGGCCTCAGGGCGCCAGGCACAGGCTGGCGTACGATCCGGCTGCTCATCTGTGATGATGTATCGTACACCACTCGAGTTCACGGAACATCACCACCTTCCTAAGACAGAGCCCGAGCCTGAAGAGGACATAGAATGGGTAGGGGTCACCCTGGAGCCCCTCAGGCCTGTGTACCCCTAGAGGGCTTGCTGCATGATTGAATGTGTTAGACCCTGCAGTCGGAGCCAGCTTCACCTCCTGGACGACGTTGAGGTCACCTGTGTGGGGCACCCATGCTCCTCAGGACTGGCACCCCTCTTGGGGCTCTGGTAGCATCATTGCTGGGACACAGGTACAGATTTCCAGGATGTCTGGAAGGGCCTGGCAGTGACTGCTGGTGAACCCTCTGCAAGGCAGGGACTGGCCTGCCCCTCCCACTCCTCAGCATAAATGAGGGGGTCTGGCTCCAGGACCTCAGGATCCGCCCCCCCCCCCACCTTCCCATCATAAAGGGCATCCAAGGCCTGGGTTAGCCTCTGCGAAAGTAACACTCCGCCGCTCACTCGGAGACAGGGCCACAAAAGGCCCCAGCCCAGCTGGGCATGGTGGCACATGCCTGTGATCCCGGTATTTGGGAGGCTGAGACAGGAGGATCATAGGTTTGAGAACAGTCTCAAGCAACTTAGTGAGGCCCTTAGCAACTCAGGGAGACTCTGTTTCAAAATAAAGAAAAATAAAAAGGGTGGGCTGTAGCTCAGAATACCCTTGAGTTCAATCCTCAATAAATAAAAAGGGCTGGGGGTGTAGCTCAGAGGTAGAATGCTCATGGGTTCAAGCCCCACTACCAAAAAAAAAAAAGTCCTAAACTAGGTGTGTGAAGCAGACCTGTAATCCCAGTACTTGAGAGATGAGAGAGGAGGATCGCAGGTTTGAGGACTGCATTAGCAACTCTGCAAGACCCCGTTTCAAAATAAAAAGGGGGTATACCTTCAAGTAGAATGCCCCTGGATTCAATCGCGAGTACCAAAAAAAGAAAAAAATCCTAAATGTGGATTTAGAAATCCACTCTAGCCGGGCATGGTGGCGCATGCTTATAACCCCAGTACTTGGGAAATGAGACAGGAGGATCACAGGTTCGAGGACAGCCTCAGCAAGTAGTGACTCTCCCATCAACCTAGTGAGATCCTGTTTCAAAATAAAAATAAAATAGGGGTAGGGGTGTATCTCAGAGGTAGAATGCCCCTGGGTTCAATCCCCAGTACCACTACCAAAAAAAAATCCACTCTATATGTGCAAGATCTGACTTTTGTTAAGCCATTCCAGTGAAAAGATTCTGAGGGCCTTGGTGGCCCACAGGCATGCCATGGGCCTCAGGTCTCTAGGCCCATATTGAGAGGCTGAGTAAAGGGTTCCCCACCCTTGGGGCATAAGTTAGAACCAGACGAGATGGACCATGACGAAGGGAAATCCTTTGGTCAACTGGAGATGGAGCTGGGCAGCTTCCTAATTTGGCCACCTCTCAGAAAGCAAGAAGGAGGGGGAGATCAGCATGGTGGGGTTCAGTGAGGCTTCCTGGCAGGGGTGGGAGGAGAGGAGGTCCCAGGGACCCCATCCGGATGGGAGGCCAGAGCCCTGGGGGCCGGATGCAGCAGTCTGAGAAGTCAGGACACAAGTCCTCAGACGTGGACTTGCCTCCCACCCCAGGCCCACGTGGCCAGGCTGCTGATCTCCCCAGCATGGCCACCAGAGCCCAGAAGGGAACTGCCACCGGACCTCACAAATGAGTCACCACAGTCCAGCAGGTTCCGCTGAGAGGGGGCGGTAAGGCCGGGACTGTCCCAATCTGGAGGGCCCCAGCCAAGATCATTGTCCCACACGGCTTGAGGGTGGAGCCCTTCCCAGCCCTTCCCAGCCCTTTCTTGCCAGTAATGACCTCATCCGGCTTTGATGAGTCGTTAAGCCCCTTTGCAGATGGGGACGCTGAGGCACAGAGCTCCTCACTAGAGGCCCAAGTTGGACAGAGAGGGGCACAGAGCCCTGACAGCCTCAGGCAAGGCCATGGGGCCTCCAGTAGCCAGCAGCAGGAGGGAGCCTGCAGCCACCGCTGGCTTCTGGATCCTCAGAGAGTACAGTGTCCTCAGAGCCCTTTGGCCACAGCTCCAGCCTCCAGGAAATGCTCTCTGGGGAGCTAGGCCACCCGACTACCAGCAGCATGTGAAAGGAGCTCAGAACTGTGGAAAGGGAGCCGGGCGTGGAAGCACTTGCCTGTGATCCCAGTATTTGGGAGACTGAGACAGGAGAATCACAGGTTCGAGGCTAGCCTCAGCAACCTAGCAAGACCCTGTTTCAAAATAAAAAATAAAGCTGGGTGTGGTGGCACATGCTTGTAATCCCAGTACTTGGGAGGCTGAGACAGGAGGATCGCAGGTTCTCGGCCAGCCTCAGCTACTTGGTGAGGCCCTCCGTAACTTAGTGAGACCCTGTTTCAAAATAAAGAATAAAAAAAAAATAGGGCTGGGGGTGTAGCTTGGAGATAGAATGCCCCTGAGTTCAATCCCCAGTACCGCAAAATAAATAAAAAATAAATAAATAAATAAATAAATAAATAAATAAATAAATAAATGAAAAGAAAAGAAAAGGGCTGGGGGTGTAGCTTAGAGGTAGAATGACACTGTGTTCAATCCCCAGGACCAAAAACAAAAAAACACCTGTGGAAAGGGATCAAGGAATGTGTGGACCAAGGAATTCATATGCTCTCTCACAAGTTCACACCTGGTCTCAGGGCAGCCATAGGGATGACGGCCACACAGCACCGGGACCGTGGACAGCACCACTGAGCTGTGTGTTTAAAAATGGTTAAAACAAGCCGGGCGTGGTGGTGCACGCCTGTAATCTCAGTATCTGGGAGGCAGATGCAAGAGGATAGAAGGTTTGAGGCCAGCCTCAGCAACTTAGCAAGACCCTGTTTCAGAAATAAAAAGGGAAGCCAGGCGTGGTGACGCAAGTTTGTAATCCCACTACTTGGGAGGCCAAGACAGGAGGATCTGGGTTCGCGGCCAGCCTCAGCTACTTAGTGAGACCCTGTTTCAAAATAAAGAATAAAAAATAGGGCTGGGGGTGTAGCTCGAGGTAGAATGCCCCTGGGTTCAATCCCCAGTACCGAAATAAATAAATAAAAAATAAAAAATAAATAAATAAATAAATGGGACTAAGGTGAAGCCAGGCACAGTGGCTTCACTCAGGTGGTAATCCCAATACTTAGGAGGCTGAGGCAGGAGGATCCTTGGTTCAAGGCCAGCGCTCAGTAACTTAGGGAGACCCTGTTTCAAAACACAAAATAAAAGCCGGGCGTGGTGGTGCACGCTTGTAATCCCACTACTTGGGAGGCTGAGACCAAAGGATTTGGGTTTGCAGCCAGCCTCCGCTACTTAGGCCCTCCGCAACTTAGTGAGACCCTGTTTCAAAATAAGGAATAAAAAATAGGGCTGGGGGTGTAGCCTGGAGGTAGAATGCCCCTGGGTTCAATCCCCAGTACCACAAATAAATAAATAAATATAAAAAGGGCCAGGGGGTATATGTAGCTCAGTGGTAGAGCACCCCTGGGTTCAATCCCCAGTACCAAACACACACACAGAGAAATGAAAAACAAAACCAAAAAAATCCTTATCTACAAAAGATTTCAGACCAAGACCTCCTGAGTTGGAGAGAGAGACTTCATTGCACATTTAATTGTTCATGCAGCACTCAGCGAGGTAACAGAGCAGGGCACACAGGTCCACAGAGTCCACGGGCACAGGCAGGACAGGGCATGGCCAGGACAGCGGGGCAGGGCTGGTCCCTGCAGGGAGGGTCACCTCTCCGGGTCGTGCACAGCAGGGGACATCGGGTTGATCACATTATTTTGTAGGCAGGGTCACCCCTGCAAGGGCAGCCAGGGGCGACTGCACTATCTCGACTCAGCCCCCGCTGTACCCCTTGGGCCAGGCCAGCTCCTTCTTGTCATCAGACTGGAGACATGTTTAAGGGACAAGTCAGTGGATGGTTTAGGGGTGTGGGGCCCGAGGCTTCCTTGACTTACATCTTCCCTTTAGGGGAATGGAGGTTCTGATAAGGGGTGCATGGGTTTCCCAGGACCTGGGACTTGGGCTTGACATGGGCGAATCTGTGGGGAACAGCTGGGAAGGGCCTCTGGTTCTGACAGCTTTATCCAGAATGTTTCAGAACTCCTGGCTCTCCCTCCAAGGTCTCCAAGAAACTGCTCAGCAGAGAAGTAGCCAGACATTGTTGGGCTCCCCTGACTCCAAAGAGAAAAGGGCCCCACACAGTGCCTACCAGATCTTGCAAAGTCTCAAACTCAGCTGGGGTTCCTGCCGGTTCTGGGTGCCCAACCACAGACACTGCCAACTACGCAGAGTGCTGGTCACTGTGCCTGCCCATCTCCGGGGTTGGGCTTTCCAAGAGAGGTGAGACGGTGGCCTAGTCTCTGCCTGGCATCCTCCGGGGACCCCGGTGGGAGTGGGTGTGGCAGGCAGGGGCCTAGACCCTCTTTCCTCAGCCTCGACTTCTGCCGTCAGCCTGAGAGTCCCTTTGGGGACACCCCCATTTGGCACAGTCTGTCCCTCACTTGGGCCTAGACCTGGGAGGCTGGCATCCCAGGGTGGCACCTTAGCGGGTTCTGGGATAGGGGAGAGCTACAAGGGTGTCTGGGGCTCCTCGTCCTGCTCGTGGGCCCCGCAGGACCCAGGGCCAGCTTGGGCTCCTCAGCCTGGCCAGTCGCTACCTTGGTCTTGGGACACATTTTGTTTGCTTGCCCTTGGTTTGTGAAATGCACAAGGTGATTATTTATTCCAAAAAGTGAGTCCAGAGGAAGGGGAGGTCCCGTGCAGGGATGCCAGCCACACCCAGCTGCCTCCCAGAGCAGCTCCCAGGCCCCAGACACGGGGAGCACAAAGTGGCAGCCACACGGGGAGCGACACGGGCGCAGGCATGGGCACGGCATGGCTCAGACAGTGAGGGAGATGAAGCTGTTGTAGCGCTGGATGTTTCTCTTGAGGATCTCAGAGCAGGGGCCCAGCACACGCTCGAAGCGGGGCCGGTCCAGCTTGACGCACTTGAGGGGCCCCCGGGCCACCACGGTGGCTGCCCGAGGCCGGTTCAGCAGCAACGCTATCTCCCCTGGAGGCAAGAGAGAGTAGTGAGGGGCCCTAGGAGCCAGTCTCCCTCTGTCACATCGGTGTGGGGGGACCACAAAGTGCCAGTGAATTTGAATTTCAAATACAGGTAGCTCACACCTATAATCCCAGTACTTGGAAGGCTGAGATAGGAGAATTGCAAGTTGGAGGCCAGTCTCGGCAACTTAGGGGAGAGTCTGTTTCATAAAAAGGCTGGAGGTGTAGCTCACAGGTAGAACACCCTTGGGTTCAATCTCCAGTACCAAAAAAAAAAAAAAACCCACAGGAAAAATTTTTAGTGTCTGTCCTGTGGAATATCTGGGATATATTTATATAAACTCTCAAAGCATTCATTTTTTTTATCTGAAGTTCAAGTTTAGCTAGGCATCTCCTGCTATTTGTTAGGCAGTGAATGCCATGTGCACCAAGCACTGTGGTATGCGGCCAGGGCCTCCCTCGTGTCCCAGCTCCCAGCTGTGGGAAGGCCAGGTGTGCCCAGGTGTGTCCAGGTGTGCCCAGGCCTACCTCAGGCCTCCTCACCCCCATAGCTGCAGAAAGGCCCACAGCTGGTGTCCCCCTTTGTCCCTACCCTGGGCAGTACCCTCACAGAGGCCACACCCATCCAGGACTGGCTGATTCAGGCCAGGTTCCCCCAATCTGAATTGGAGGTGACAACAGGAGAGGCCTCTGTCACAGCCACAGTGTAGCTCAGCCTGATCCCCCTGGGGCCCACACAGCTCCCCACCCAGCCCCACCCCCCAACAATGAGATGTTGCAGACTGCGAGGGAGGGACCCCCTACTCACCGAAGTAGTCAGAGGGCCCAAGGCGGCCCACCTCCACATACTCCTCGCTGGGGGACCTGCGCTGCAGGACGGAGGCTGTGCCCTGTGGGAAGGGACACATGAGAGTCAGTCAGGGGGTGGCAAGGGCCACACAGTTTGGAGGCCACATGTGGAGGGGGGTCAGTTGTTGGGGGGGTCACAGTGGGAAGTGGCCACCCCAGTTCCTCCCTCCTGCCTGACTCCTTTCCACTGGGTGGGGGAGCCACTCCACATTTAACTCTCCATTTCCCCTTCTCTCCTGGACACACAGGGCTTCAGGATCAGATTGCCCCGCCAGGCGTGGTGGCACACACCTGTAATCCCAGTACTTGGGAGGCTGATACAGGAGGATCACAGGTTTAAGGACAGCCTCAGCAAGTAGTGAGACTCTCATCAACCTAGTGAGACCCTGTTTCAAAATAAAAATAAAATAGGGCTGGGGGTGTAGCTTGGAGGTAGAATGTCCCTGGGTTCAATCCCCAAAACAAAAAAAAGTGGGGGAGGCTGAAGATGTAGCTCAGTGGTAGAACTACCCTGGGTTCAATCCCTAGTACTGCCAAAAAAAAAAAAAAAATTGTTCCAAATGCTGGGGCCAGGCCAGTTTGCTTTCCCAGAGACCCTTTCCCATCCTGGCCCAGTCCCCATTGTCACTTGGACAGACAGCAGCTTCCTGAAATAGGATTCACCAAGCCCCCAGCTCCTGCGGCCTTGGGAACTGTGGGAATGTTCCCAAGGGGTCAGTACTTTGTCACAGGTCCCAGTGCTTGGAGCTGACCTTGGATTAAGGCTCAAGGTCAGGGAGCATTCAGCCACCCTGGGGCTCCCAGGGGAGCCTGTATCTCAGGGTCACACACCTGCTAAGTGGCGTGGTCCCTTCCTGACCCTCAAATGGGGGAGTGGGGTCTGCAGACCTGGCTCTCTCAATGATTAACACAGAGGCTGTGGGCAGAATATCACAGGCTGCCATGGAATGCAGTGTGCAGGGGAGCGTGGGCGGGGCATCCAGGGTGTCTGGGCAGCTGAATGGCTCCCAGACTGTGCAGCCTGGGAGGCCGGGCTGGGAGCAGGGTCTGTCTCAGGTCAGCTTGAGCGCCAAGTGTGGGCTCTGGCCCCAGACCTGCAAACTCTGCATGTTTTGGGCAAGCCCTTCCTGTCTGATACAGTTTCCTCCCCTGTAACCTTTAGGGATCTAAGGAAGGTTAAGAGAGGCTCTGGGCACAGTGGCATATGCTTGTAATCCCAGTACTTGGGAGGCTGAGACAGGAGGATCACAGGTTCAAGGCCAGCCTCAGCAACTTAGTGAGACTCTGTTTCAAAATAAAAAATGAAAATGGCTCAGGGCATAGCTCAGAGGTAGAATGCCCTGGATTCAATCCCCAGTACAAGAAAGATAGAGGGAGAGGGGGAGGGAGGGAGGGAGAGAGAAAGAGAGAGAGAGAGAGAGAGAAAGGCTCTTTG